>ML835300.1:48654-88878 GCA_009831015.1 Picea engelmannii | reverse complement strand
CTCTTGAAGAGACTTAGGATCTCTTTAAAAGATAGATGTGGACCCTTGTAAGTGGATCGGAAAATAAAAAATACACTTTTACAACAATTTTCAAGATATAGGGCCACTTCAGGAGTCTTGGAAGCTTTAAATCTTCAACTTTTTGACAGCGTGAAATATCCCAAATCCAGTTGATCTAGTGTTTTGTCTCACAGATATGATACTCTAGGGGTTTTTGGATGCGTTTTATCTTCAAATCTGATACTCTGGGGTTTCTAGATGTGTTTCAGTTATGTGCTTGAGATGTTTTGTGATTGTCACATGTGCATGTTATACATTATGGTTTAAATAGTATATATATGATGCATGCGGAAATAAGGAACAATAACCACCCAATAATATGTATTATGAGATTTAAGCAGGGAAATACAATGATATACTGGAAATATAGAAAATAGTCATCAGTTAAATCTCATGGATCGTCACTAGAATACAAGAAAATAACATAAAATACCTGTGACCAGAAGATGAAGGCATATATGATGCATGCACGGATATATTGGCAAAATCGACAGTTCCGAAGAAACACGATAACTGCTACGAACTAGAAAACTCGTCTGAAAGGCTATAACCGTCGGAATGAGCTGGAAACTATCTCAACAAAAGCGCCCTCGCCTCTAGACTGATCTAGGTGACAATCTAATGGTATATCTGTCCTCAGGGGCTACGGATCTCACCCCCTGGGGGTTTGTGCACCTCCTGGGCTCTTTGAGTGCGCCCAAAATATTCCACCAATGGAATCGGTTTCTATACGTCTCAAAATGTTTGCCCTGGCTTTGAACTGGGTCGAAGGGGTTTCCTCATATCTAATCTAATACTCCGTTTATGACCCCAACTGTCCTTCCACAAGAGTTGCACCCTGGATGGTTGAATGTTGTGCCCTGAAGGATTCCATCGTTAGAATTTTATGTGCCACCATGCAATGGAGAAACAAATTCTAAGTAACTTTTTTGTTAAAACTTAGATACTTGATTGTCATTAAATTAGACATTATTTTGAGGTATGACTCCTGGGTATTTCGACCAGTGCACCTTCCTCAAGTTCTTCGACTTCTTGTACAACAATATGATTCTACGAAGGTTTTTCAAGCACATAAATCCTAGTTTTTGTATGGATAAATATAAAACATTTGGAGTAGTCTTTTATAGCGAAAATATGGTTTCTATACTTATATAGGGAAGCTTTGATACATGCTTGACTATTAGTTTCATGGAAGGATAAATATAGAATGTTTGCACTACAGCCTTGCGATGTCGATGATCCGACGGGAACAAAAGCACACCCATTGACTGCTTGAATGGAAGAAAGTGTTAGCTAAACGTGAAGCTAACAAGTTTTTAGGCTGGTTCGATCGCCATGCAGGAACGACCTTTAAGTTGAGTCGTGTTTGAGGGATTTATAAACACTAATGTTAGAGAATAAATATGAGTACAATAATAATGATAGACATTTAATAGTATTCGACGCCTGGAAACTAATCTCCATTTAAAACACAGACTCCCTGTGGGAGCCAACTCGACTTATTGCAATTTTCACATTTCGAAAATTTTGTGGCCGTAGGTTATTACACGAAAATTGAAATGTGTCAAGTTGTCTATAGGCTCATAGTCGCATTTACATTTCATTTAGTTTTTCTTATTGTTATTTTAAAATATACACATTTTTTTCAAACAATCATTATAATCTAATCTATTATTTTTTATGCACAACATTTTATCTATAACAATATAGACTAATTCATCATATAAATCATAAAATATTTTTAATATAATTATAATCAATTACATAGTTTATTTATTTTTTAATAGTCCATCTAACCCACAAGGATGTATCCTCAAGAATATATTATTTTTTATTAATGATTTAGGTAAATAAAATGTTTTAAAAAATTAAATTTTTCTTTATATTAATATTTTTTATAATAATTTTCATCATCATGAAATAATTATATTATTAATAAAAAATAATTATTTATTTTTATAAAAAATAAAAAATAATTAATCATAACATTATAAAACATAATAATTATAAAAATATACAATGCTTTAAAATGATTTTTCTCTTTTAAAATTAATAAATAAACTTCCATACCACATAAAAATATATAATGATTTTTCTCTTTTAAAGTTAATAAATAAACTTCCATACACTTGTTTAGTGAGGGACAGATTGACATACTACTTGTTTAGATACCACTTGTTTAGCGAGGGACAGATTGACATACTACTTGTTTAGATGAGGGATAGATCTAAATATTTGGATCTTCCTTGTAAAGGAATCAAGCTCTTTAGATTACAAAATATAAACAATGCAAAACAACAGGCAGATTAAGGTTTTTATTCCAATTATGCCAATGTTCATTACAAAATTAATGTCTTTCATCATATCACCCAATGCTTCCAACTCAATACACACCAGACTCTTAGAAGTACCAGAGTACTTCCTAACCACTACTTCAAAGTTTCAAACCCCAAACGACTGAACCTCAAATCAACACAGAACATATTAAAATCGTGTCTTCACTTCCTAGTTACTTATCCAATTCTCAATCACAAAATATTGTCTTCACTTCCTAGTTGCTTATCCAAATCTCAATCATGAAGGAGAGAAGCAAAAGCTTTTCCTCAGCAATTAAAGCGTTTGTTCTATCTTATTCTCAGCCCTCAGATCAATAGCTGGGGCCGCAGTTTTCAAACAATTGTCTGGAACAAGCCAGGTAAACAACGATTGCAAATGAAAAGTTGGGGATTGGCATTCATGTCTGAAATACCTCCACAACGTGTGTGCTGCCAAACTTCACACATATCCATCTCCACAATGTGTTTGCTGCCAAACTTCACACATATCCATTAAATTTGTCTAGGAAGAGTTTTCTTTATTTTATTGATGAAATAGATTACTTGTAGGTAATAAGGCATAAATTTGTAGAATTCAATTGTTTCTATATAAAGACAATAGAGCCTTTATCTATCAGTTTTCTATTAAAAAACAATTTTTCCATAAAGAAATAGCCATTTTAAGATATTGTCTTACTAAAGAAAGACTATATACCAGTGCATTCTACGTGAATGACCAGAAACAAAAAAAATAGGGTACTGTTTAAATTTACCTAGTGATTCCAGCAGATACACATCATAAAGAAACAAACTTTCAAAAAATACATTAGCCAACTTCCACTAAAATACATATAAAAATGGAGTATACCCGGGCATATTGACCATGGTGTATTTTGTCTTGGCATTCTACTT
The DNA here is from genome assembly GCA_009831015.1 of Picea engelmannii. NCBI lineage: Eukaryota > Viridiplantae > Streptophyta > Pinopsida > Pinales > Pinaceae > Picea > Picea engelmannii. The sequence continues at coordinate 85,591 of ML835300.1, read as the reverse complement.
CTCACAGAGTGAAGCTTAGATTTTTAAACATAAGTCTCTATAATGAATCCGATAGTTGACATTGTTCTCACGTACTCCCCCAATTTGAAGAATCCGATAGTTAACATTGTTCCCACGTACTCCCCCAATTTGAATTTGTAGAGAACTATGATCTGTTTTGCTTGCACATTCCACAAACATATTATAATCTTACAGAGTTATTCAACACCATAATTACATAACATACCAAACATAACATTGAAGTGAGATATCCAACCTGCTCCATCTAAACAAAGCATCAATACACAAACTTCCTTTTCCCCGCAAGAGGCCATTCGATCAAACATTCCAGTTGCTATGGCATTGCCCATTGCTTCCATGGTTCTCTGTAAAGCGTGAAAATATCAATGAATAGATATATGCTATTAATGTATTTTCTCTTTGAACCATGAATAGTGCCAATGATGTACCATCAACTTCTTGATCCTCGTGATCTTTAGCTTTGAATCATGAATAGTGTTAATGATGTACTATTAACTTCTAGATCCTCGTGATCTTTTCTTCACCGATTTTATGTGTTTCGATATGCTCTTGTTCAATGTGAACATTGAATGCAAGATTTTATATGTGACAATTTTTGAATTTTGTTTAGTTTTTTATTATTTTATTATATTTTTTTAACAATACAAAGGTTTCGGGTACTTTCCAAATGTCTCGTATACTTTCAATATAGGGCCACAAACCTATTGAATACATCACAAGCGATGTATCTAAACATTAAATTCACAAGCGATGTACCTACACATTAAATTTGTCGCTCTTTTGCGTCATGTCACCTATTTACGGCTTCCAATGAACTCAATGCACAACAAACAAAGGAAGAATCCTCTGACGCCTTCCCCGTCCATCCGGAGCAAGAATCTTTTTTACGCGCTTAATTTCTTTTTTAGTTCGCGAATTTACAGTTCCAGCGAAGGGGGAGGATTGGGGGGAGAAGCAGACTCGGAGCTAGAAGCCATGCGGAGAGCCGATGATAGTTTTGTCAGTGTTTGTAGGGCCATAGACCATGCAAAGGGAGCCGAACTTTGCAGACGACCACCCGGAGAAAAGAATGTTAATCTGCAGGGAGGGGATTTGGATGCAACCCCTAGATTACCTCCAAAACGAGCGTGACAGTCCATATTTCGGAGATGAAATCTCGCATGAATGTCTTGAGGGACAAACATAGGCGCAGTAACGAGATGCCTATTGGGCATAATGGAAACCTCAGTCAGGTATACGTAGAGTGACGAGAGCTGGAGAGGGAAGTACCTTCTCGCATGTAAATCATAAATAGTTGAAGTGATGCCATGGGCCGACGTATGGAGAGGTGTGACGTCATGTTGCCTCCAGGCCTGATGACGTGACCACCCGTGAGCCTCCCACCTCAATTCGTTAAGGTATTGGTGAAAAGAACGTGGTCCCATTGAGTGAGAGAAGTCCCTTGCCCAAGGGGGTGGAGGCTTTTGCTGCCTTATCTGCTTTTCCATTTAAGTGCCTAAGTACATGGAAAAAATCAATCTTTCGAAAGGATTTAGTGAGTCTCTAGATTTTCTTGAGTATTTGCTGAATTTTCATTTGGCTTGGCAATGAATTAGTTACCAAGGCCTGGATTAGGAGCTGAGAGTCTCCTATCACCATGATTTCATTGATGTCGTGCTCCTAGGCTTGGTTGAGGCCTTGCTAGAGACCCAAATCTTCTGCCGTGTTGTTGGTGTCTTCCCCTAGTCCCCAAGAAAAAAACCATTCTTGGACTTCAGCGGGACCGTAGAACACCCCTCCCCCTCCTGCCTCCCCTGGATTTCCTTTCGAAGCTCCATCAAAGAAAAGGATGTATTTATGTTGATAACGTCGCCCGTCTATGAAATCCACTTGCTCCAAACGCAATTTCCATGGCTCATAGACATGCTTTTGGATAAGGGGAGGGGGTTTTAGATCTAGAGAGAGGCTATGGATCCAAGCTTCTTCAGGGGGGAGAGAGGGCGGATGTTGGAGGCATACCAAAGGAAAGAGAGGCAGTCTCCCAGGAGAGCTTTGATTTTGACATCAACATGGATAGGGGTGGAGGAGTTGCTTTTGAATATACGGGCATTCCGTTCAAGCCAAATTTTCCATAAAATAAATTTAGGAAGAGTCAACCAACAACACTTAAGATGATGTTTGAATTTGAGAGAGAAGGGACAAAGGGAGGCCCAATTACTTAGCAGAGAGGGGATATCTGGGGGAATTTGAAAAGCAGGGGCCCACCCAAACATGGCTAAATTCCAAACTTATTTTGCAAAGGGGCAGTTGAGAAGCAAATGTTCAACTGATTCCTCGTGGGAGCAGCAGAGAGGGCATCGTGAAGGGCCTTCGGAGGTTGTTTCCAGTCATGATACTATTATGGGCTAAAGTCCAAATGAAAAAGTCAACTTTAGGTATGCTTTTGACTTGCCAAATCCCTTTCCAAACTGTCGAGTTTCTGGGAATGTGGGGAACAACGATGAGGAGTTTGTAGCCTGTTGCCACAGAGTAGTCACCTGAAAGGATTCCCCAACCTCGAGTGTCCTTGATTCTTTTGGAGATCGGTGATTTCCCTTGCAACAGAGAGAGAAAAAGTTATTTTTCATGGAGCAACTGGGGACAGTTAGGGAGAACCCACCTCACCCAATATTTGGATATGTCTCTTTGCCAGAGGGAAATATCCCAAAGGGTGCTAACATTCTGAGATTTAAGGAAGGCTTTAAGGAGAGCAGTGCGAGGGATAGAATTGAGCGGGGGATCCCCCATGATGGAGTCTTCCCAGATTCAGATTTGCTTTCCATTACCTAGAATCCAAGTAAGTGCAGATGTGAAGAAATTATGCGCTTTCAAGCAAATGGAAAAGATCGGTGATCCATGAGTGGCTTTTGGAGGGAAATCTAGACAACGAAGCCTCGATCCAGAAAAGTACTTCTTCCAGATGGCTGCTTTGCACCAAGAGCTCTTCCCTGATACTACATTCCATATAAATTTTGCTCCAAGAGCCAGATTCTGGACTTTTAGATCATGAAGTTGAAGACCTCCTTCAGGAATGGGTCAAGAAATCTTCCCCCCACTGACCAACAAGAGTTTGTTGTCATTGTTCTTTCCTCCTTTCCAAAGAAAGCGTCGCAGAAGGGCTTTAATTTTTTAGATGATGCCTCTTGGAGCTAGCAGGATTGAACACTGATAAATAGGGATGCTTGAAAGGACTGACTTGATAAGAACTAACTTTCCTACTGGGTTTAACCAGCTTGAACCCCAGGCGCTTATTCTAGCTTTGATTTTGTCGATTAGGGGTGCCCAGCATGAAGACTTGGACGAGGCTTTAAAGGTAGGGACTCCTAAATACTTAAAGGAGTCCCACTGAGTTTTGCCCTCTATTCCCAGAATTCGGGGAATGTCAGTGATTTCCCTCGGAGTACAATTCCAGCCATAAATTTGACTCTTCCTCTAGTTGATTTTGCTACTCGAAATGACTTGATACTTGTCTAGTTCAGTTTTGAATTTTCTGGCTCAGTGAGTGCTTGCACTTCCAAGGAGAATGGTGTCGTCGGCAAACTAAGCATGATTGATGTATCTGACTCCTTTGGCTATGCGCAGTCCCATTAGTTCTTGAAGTTGTTGTCTCTGATCCAATTGGAAGCTCAATACCGACGCCTGAATGGTGTAAAGGAGTGGGGAGAGGGGGAAACCATGTTGAAGTCCTCGAGAGACTTGGAAGAAGCCAATTGCTCAACCATTAACCAAAGGTGCAATCCACGGGCTTCCAATGCAGGCTTGTGTCCAGGTGACAAAGGAATGATCAAACCTGAGTCGCTGCATAACCTGAAACAGAAAACTATGCCTTACCCTGTCAAAAGCCTTTGCTAAATCCAATTTGATTACCATACCTTTTTCTTTCCGAGATTGGCTTGAGTGAATGGCCTCCTGGACAAGGATAATATTATCTCTAATGTTCCTTCCCTTGATGAAGCCCCCTTAATTTTCAAGAATGATTGAAGGTAATATGTTTTTGATCCGGTTGGCCATGACTTTAGTGATAATTTTGTAACCAATGTTGCAAAGGGAGATTGGCCTAAAGCGATCAAAGGAAGTGGCTCCTTTTTACTTGGGAATGAGGGTCAGGAAAGTTGAGTTGGTGCTTCCTCCAATTTTACTGCAGGATTGCGATTTTTTAATCATTCTGTGGAGATTGTTCTTAATTATTTTCCAACAGACTTTAATAAACCGGGTCGTAAATCCATCTGGGCCTGGAGCTTTTTCAGGATCCATATTGGCTATAGCTTTCTTAATTTATTTCTTAAAGATCGACTCTGCGAGAGTTGAGTTATCTTCCATGGTGACCCTTTTGGGAATCAAATTTAGAACATAGGAGTTGGAATCTTCAGGAGGTGGAGGCTCTTCTATATAAATATTCCTAAAATGTGTATGAGTTGCTTGCTTAATGTCTTCAAAATTTGAGAGGATTTGATCTTGAGAATGGATTTCTTTGATAGAGTTGAACTGCTTTCGTCCTTCCACCTGTTTGTGGAAGAAACTGGTGTTTTTATCCCCATCTTGGAGCCATAGGCTCCTGGATTTCTGCCGCCAATAGTCCTCCTCCTATCGGCAAGCAAAATGGAGATTTCTATGCAATTGGTGTTCCTTTTCCAAAGAAATGGGGTCCATGGGAAGGAACTTCGACTGGAGTTGATGTTGTTCCAAAGCTTGTTGCACTTCCAGATGTTGTTGGAAGGGGGATTTTAGAGATTTGGCCCAGGATTTGAGAGCCAATTTAAGTTTTCAGCTTTCTTCCCAGATGAAGAAAGGAGAGCTTGGGACTGATTCCTTCCAAACTGAGGCGGCTAAATATAGAAACCCTTCTTACTAGATCCAAGAGGGGCTAAACCGGAATGGTATGGGTCCCAAATTGCGATCTTGCGAGATTACTAAAAGGATTGGTTTATGGTTAGAAGCATTAAAGGGGAGGATGGAGGAGTCTAGGTTGAGCCCAAGGAGTAGGAGGGAGTGTTGAGCCAGACATCTATCAAGACGAGCGACTATATGTCACGGGCCTGTTCTTCTATTAGACCAAGTGAAAATTCCTTTGGCGGGCTTAATGTCTTCCAAGTCCCAATCCAATATTAAATCATCAACCGTTTCCCGAAGAGGATCTCTAATTGGAGTCCCCCCTTTTTTTTCCTTGGAGGAAAGGGTTAGGTTCAGATCCCCAGCTAGGATTAAGTTCTCGGGATGGTGTAGATATAGGAAATCCTGTATAAGATTCCAACAATATCTTTTTTCTGCAAGGAGAATTGGAACATAAATGTTGAAGAGGCTTACCTGAAGGCCCGTATCTTTATGACACAGATTTGTGAATGTCTAGTGTGTGCAAGTGAAGGATTGGATCAGGTTGAACTTGCTTGGATTCCAAAATGTGCCTAAACCGCCCAAGGCACCTCGAGAGCTTACTTCTACTCCTTCCCCTGAGTTCCAGAAGGACTTTCTGGTCTAGAAGAACTGTTGTTCCTCCAATTTAGTCTCCTGGACTAAAAGGACATATGGGCTAGAAATACGCATTAGATATTTCATTGCTTCTACTTTATGTTTGCTCCCTAGTCCCCTACAGTTCCATGAGACGACCTTCATTACTTACCTCTATTGGTGGTGGCAATCCCTTTAGATATCTGCCCTTGTTGTTGCGTAATTCTGGGGTTGAACAACCCTTCCAGGGTAGATTGTCCTCCTTGCAACTTATCCTTATAGGTTGGTTCTTCTCTACACTCCTTTGTTGATTTTCTTCCTCTCCATGATGTTTTCTTAGTTCTTTGTAATGGTCCCATTTATCCTTCCTCTTCTTTTGACAGATCTTCCTCTGTCCCTGGATCTTGCTGAGCGGTCAAGGATGGGGCTTCTTGGGAGGGGGCCGCGTTGGTAACCGGAGGTGAAACTGTTGCTTCTTGTTTTGGAATGGACGGGTGATGGGAGGGTTATTTTCAATCATGTTTCCTTCGGTTGTTGAGTCTTCCAAGGTGGAAAAACTATTGCCATATTCAAGCTGCGTTTTTTGCATCGGAGCTTCCTTTCTGGCTGGAATGGGATTAGGGTTTTCCCCCTCTCTGCACAGACTATATTTAGGATTTGTCTTAGGTCTTTTGGCTTGCTTCCACCCCTCTTCCAGATCTTTTTCTTGTTGGATTTGAGGGATTTTGGGGAATTTCTTCTGGAAATGCCCATAATCGTGGCAGCGAGGAGGGCGTCCAACAGTGGATCGAGAGATTAGGAAGCCTAACCCACACCAAGATCGCCTTAGGCACATCTAAAGCAGGATCAAAGTCTGGGGTCCAGCAATTCAAATACAGCCCTTGGGGCCCCATGAAGTAGGGCCCATTTCTGAAGAGCAGGTCACGATCGTCTTTGGATATAAATTCAAACAAAAAAAATCCATGACCTTCCGTGTAGCAAGTGACACTACTGGTGATCAGAGGGCGCCAGTTCTTCTGGATCCAGTTATCAGTAGTGCGTGGTGAGGGCTAGAGGCCAGTGAACTGTCCCACTAAGGCTCGATCTGCCAAAGAAACCGCAATTTGCATCGGCTGCTCTGGAGGAAGGGCGATGACCAGAACATCAACGAGTTTTTTGACAAATTTGGGGGTGGGGTGGAGACAGGTTTCTTGCCTTGAGCGATGAGAAAACGCTTGAAGGCAGCTGCATCTGCTAAGGGTGGGGGAAGAGGCGGTTGCTCACTGCCTCCTTCAGTACTCATGGAGCCTGAAACCAAAAACAAAGCGTATCCCTGGCAGATTGTCAGATCTCCAGAGATGATGATGAATGGCAAGTGAAAACTCTATTCGTGGTAATCTTTTGGCTGACATAGGAGGATTATTAGAAGCTATGAAGACTAATACACAAATATTGTTAAACTTTATAAAACATTATAATTTTTTTTTAAAAGAACCAAAAAGTCAAAATAATTTGACCGAAAATCGATCGCTATATTCCCTGCTTTGGCAGGGACTAATAAGAATGAAATATTCTTTGTGATTTACAAAAAAAAATAATTAACAACTCATTAATTTTTTTTTTAAGAAGGTGCAATGAGAAAACCTTTTTTCAAAATGTTTTTTGAATATAAACAAGGTTGTGTGGCAGCGTAGTCCCTGCCAACAAGGTTGGAAAGCAAATTGTGGAAAATAAGGTCGAATTGTAAATGACGAAAATGTTGTGTGCAACATGTATATCACGGAACATGGGGCAAAAGTAAATGACACTTGGCATGTAGAGCACCATTTATTTTTTGAAAGTATATAACAAACTACAAATTTGTTGGCAGTGGAAGAAAAAAATTGGAAATTTAAATGCATTTGCCATATGGACTGGTGAAAGATAAAAATGTATGAAGACATAAATTTAAAAGGAGATACGAAAACAATTTTATTTGAAATATGTAAAAAAATAAAAGTTTGTTACATACTACTGGAAATTTTGAAATGTATATGACGGAAATTTTGTATGCAACATGTATATCACAAAACATGGGGCATAAGTAAATGGCGCTTGGCATGTAGAACACCATTTATTTTGAAATATAAAAAAAAATAAAAGTTTGTTACATATAAAAATTTAAATGCATTTGTCATACAAACTAGTGAAAGATAAAAATGTATGAAGACGTAAATTTAAAAGGAGATAAGAAAACAGTTTTATTTGAAGTATGTCAAAAAATAAAAATTTGTTACATACTACTGGAAATTTTGAAATATACAAAAAAATTAAAGTATGTTACATATTAATCGGAATTTCAATGCGTTTGTCATGTAGACTGGGATTGGGGCTCTCGCGGACCATTAGAGAAATATGTACAAGAAACAAGACTGTAGAAAGAAGATAGAGTGCAATACTTGCAAAAAAAATAAATTGAAAGGTATAAGTGTTTGCTTACACATCTCTATTTAAGAAAGTGGAATAACTAGGTTGATAAACAAAGCATGATGCGATCAATAGACTGACAATGAGGGTACATATGAGCCCTTTGGCTATTTTCTTGCGGTTTTCGTTTCATTGATGTGGTCGACGGCTGCGGTTTCAATGATGTCGTCGACAGCTGCTGGAATCCTAGCAACTGCCTGTTGCCTTTCATCGGCGGCCTGCTTCAATTGCCTTTCGAGCCATTCTTGAATGTATCCTCTCATCGGCAACCTGCTTCAATTGCCTTTCGAGCCATTCTTGAATGCATCTTCTCATTGGGGTGACGTTGATCTCATTCCAAATTTTTATGTTGAAAAAATCGTTTTCTAATTCCTAGAAGTCAATAGAAAGATTACATAGAACCTGATGAATTTCCTCATTCTGTACTAAATATTTGACTAGTCATTCGTCGACGTGAGCTTGATCAAAGTGAAGAATGTTGTAAAACTTTTCCAGAGACAAGGCCTTAAACATAGAAACTTGTTTATCGAACTCTTGCCTGGTTAAGGGCAAGGAGTTTGCGATTAAGTCGGGGTCTTGGAAGTCGTTGTTTTTTCCGGCTAAGTCTATTCTTGACAGCCTTGTGAATAATTTATTTTTATTCGATATGGCTTGTTCACATGATTGAACAATGAGATGCAGGTTCTTCACTTTTTCTTTCCAACACGCATTCAATTGACCGATCCAGTTTTTGGATGGAAGATCTTGTTCTCTTCTTTTTGTTTCTGTCATATTTTTTACAATGGTGCCAAAAGGAAGGACCGTTTTTAAAAATAATTTTTCTTCATCTTTTAACTCCGCCTGCAAATGTTCAACCAAACTATGTGCCCTGGTTCCAAGGGAAGTGATGGTTTGTGATGTTTTCCACGCCTTGGTAACCAGTTCCATTCTTTTCTTGATATTATTCTCCGTGTATCCTCTACAGGATGCGAGTTGGGTGGAGGATGCTTTTACGTTGTCTGCAGGGGTGGCAGGCATGGCTATTGCCAAAGGATTGACAAGCAATGGCATAGGAATGAAAGCCTCTTCCAATTCCTTGACCCGGTCCTTCAATCTAGCATTCTCGATCTCGATTCCTCCAATGGAATCATGAAGTGCTTCTCCACTCGCGGTGTCAAGTTGACAGATTTGGGACGATCGCATGTTGGCAAGGGCAACCTCTGAACGAGATTTTCCTCTTCTTTTTTTTTAACATATTTTTTCTCAATTATCAATTTTTTGGATTGGATATCAAAAACAACGCTCTGGAACACGAAGGATTCATCTTCGTCAAAAATTTCGGTAACGGATATGTACATTGGACGGCTATGTTGGATGGTGTCTCCGAGCCGATCAAGGAAGCAGAGCATGATATCTAGATCAGTGTCAAGTTCTATGTTCTCACTCTGAATTCCTGACTCTTCCGCCTACCCCACATTTTTTGTTCTCTTCTTCTCTATTGGAAGCTTGTGAGAACTATCAATTTTAGAGTGAGGAGGGTCGTTATCTCCTCCTCCGTTTGAAGAACTCTGAGTTTCTTTGTTGTTGTGGTGGGTCGTTGGAGCGATGCTCCGGGATGTCGTACTTTTAGGAGTGTTATTTGTCGATTGAACACTCTTATCACCGGGGCCTTTCCCCTGTTGCGTGTACAATTTAGTGCAGCTTTGCACTGTGTCCACGTCGTCGACATCAGAGGCAGGAGTGTTGCCGCCATTGTCTCTGTTTTCAGGCAGGTGTTTTTTTTAAAAACAATCGCCAATGCCAAGTGTTTGTAAATGTTGTCGAAAAATATTATAGGGGTCGAACCCTCTTATGATTTCAGCATATCTCAGGTTGGAGATGCTAGAATGCGCTGCGAATTCGTCAATTTTGTTGACGTTTTTCAACATGAACTCCCCTACTTTCCAAGGTAGAGGAATGAACTATTTTATTTTCTTCTTTTGCAACAGATGCAACCAATAATTGTATTGTTGTGCTACTTCTGCAACAAACATTATGTCTGTAATGTGACATGGAAGGAGAGCAGGTTTTTCCATGGAGCCAAAAATTCTTATGACAGTGTAATTATCCAAATGTTTGGGTGTCCCCTTCCTGTCCAAAAAACTGGTTGCTTGTTCAGATATGCGGGGAGCATCTTCTCCTAACAACAAAACTTTGAAAACAGACACAAAGCCATTAAAAACTTCATAGAAACAGTGGGAAGCCTTGTGCTTCCACAAGGCCTGACGTTACTGGGTGGAATTCGCAGTTGACATTCTTGGAGAGAGACAATTGTGGAAACCGACGAGAATGTGCTATCGCAAAAACTAAATAGGACGGCATATAAAAAAAAAATTCCCTTTTGAATCTTGACAATTGGGAACACATTTCATGGGAAATTAAATTGCCCCAATCAAAAATGGCTTGTTCGTTGACTGTGAAATACAAAATATAAAGAGCCATCCAGGAAACAGTTGTTGTGGACTCCTGTCCCATTATTCTTGTAAATAACCAAGCAATTTCGCGAAATTGATTTCTAAATGAACTAACCTGCAAGCTTGTAATATATTCAGGAACTAGAAGCGGGTTTTCCAATAAATGGAGCAAGAGGTCCAACCCGTTATTATGCTTTACTAGGAACTGTTTGCAATCTTCTACTTTGAACGTCAATGTTGGCTCTGACAATCTTAGCATCTAGCGGAAGACTTGAGGTGACAAAGAAACAGAAGAGTGGTCCCACAGTGGAATAAATCTTTGTCTGAAATAAATTTATCGGCGCACCAAGAGACCAGGTCCTTACAGTCAAAAACCTCAGGGACACAGCCTACACGAGCAATCCCAGAGGTCCAAATTACTTGGTTCTCTGTGGCAGAGGTTGAGGAATAAGAATATGCCTTGGACCACTGGAAGTTCTGGTCCTCGAGCCCGAAGATGTTCACTTTATCTCCACAGAACTGTTGTCGAGTTGATGCCATAGGTTTATGAGAACGTTGGTTTGCTCCAGATGATGGTTGAAATGAACAGTTAGAGTCGATAATGTAACTCTCCACTAAATCTTGGTTAAATGCTTTTGAATGGGAAAGCTCCTCGAGCCTTTCGTTGATTAATGACAATATGTATGGGTGGTGCATGATGAACTGTTAGCAGTAAAGCTTACTTATTGCATATTTAGAAATGCGAAGGTGGTGGGTACGATGAAGAGAAATTAAGGATTGGAGGTTTCATGAACGTGCCAAGGCCACAACGTGCAAACGACATTTCATGATTTTGAAATCAACACTCGAAAGGGATAATATAACCCCCTACAAATCTTGGTTTAATGCGCATTAATAGGAGATCTCCTCGAGCCTTTCGCCCACCAATGACAATTTATACGATTCCTGCATGATGAGTTGTTACAATTGAATGTCAGTGATTGCATATTTAGAAACAAGATATNATATATATATATACAGAGACGGGGCAGAGCAAGGAAAGAATGGCAAGGTTTGAAAATTGGTCGGACGGGATTCAAAAAAGGGTTACGGGGATACTCAGGAGAGGCGAGTGTTCCACAGTCAAATTTTGTGTATCAAAATTTTTCACTCCAAAATGTGTAAAACAAAAGAGATCATGATGGGGCAGTTCAGTGGTCAACTTGTATATTTGCGGAATTTCGGCAAAGTGGCTAAGTATGGAATAGGGAAACGGTCGGGCGGACTCGTTCTCAGAAGCGAGGATTGATTTTTTCATGAAGGGACCAACCCAACGACGAGAAAATGACATTCCATGATGTTTGAAATTAGCACTTGCTAATCGCGTGCCTAGAAATAAGATCTTATATATAATTGGTGATTTCTAATTGCAAAGGGGCGCGGGCACAGGAAACAACGACTAGGAACTGAATATTTCTTCAACCCGCCAAATCGATGATCTGCCAAAGAAATTCAAAGAAATGGCGAAGAATGGAAAGCGGACAAACGGGCTTCAAAATGGGGTGACAATAGTTCCAAAGAAGACGTGAGGACCCAACGGTTAAATTTTTTTTCTCGGAAGTTTTTCAGTGCAAAATGTATACCACGGAAGAGGGCATGATAGGTGGAGCGTAATACAGAAGAGGGTCTGATCTGATTCCAGTTGTAAATTTGTATATTGCGGAAGTGACGATATTGTTCGCAGGCCATGGAACAACAGAAGTCCAATCTAGATCTCGCCTACCGGGAATTCGCGGTCAGAGAAGTCTTCGTCTGTCAATTTGTCTATCGCGAAACTTCGAGGCATTTTATTAGCTAGCCAACCCGCAAGTCCGGCTATCAATTTGTATAGTGCAGAACTGTGGGTGTTGTTTGTAGGGCACAAAACTATAGAGGAAATGCTTTGCCCTTTAATATAGCATCTGTGGCTCGTTTTAGCACTTTTCCATCCGTAAACAAAGGCAATCTTGATTCCACCAGCCCTGGAGCCCGTGTGTCAATTTGTATATTGCGGAGGTCCGAATGTTGTTTGGAGGTCATGGAAAAGTAGAACTGCAATGTTGAGCCAGCCAGTGCGCAAGTCCGTCTGTCAATTTGTTTATGGCGGAACTCTGTCAATTTGGTTTCAAAGAAGCCCCATTGTTGCAAAACCATCATTTTCTACTAATTGTCAACAAATGCATTGTTGAAGATTAGATTTTATTGAAACCTGTGCGTGTAAGTATGTTCTTGATACATTCTTCCATGACTGTAACATATCAACTTAGCTATTAAACTTCATTTTCTACTAATTGCCAGCAAATGCTTTGTTGAAGATTATATTTTATTGGAACATGTGGGTGTAATTGTGTTCTTGATACATTCTTCTATGACCATAACATATTAACTTAAGTATTAAACTTCTTGCATTATGGATTGTTAGCATTAAAACTTAATAACTGCACGTCTAGAAACAAGAATGATGATTTTGCTGCAAGATTGTACATTGGTATTGCTATGTTCTATCTGCATTACGAATAGAATTGAATATTGGGTTGAAACTGTGTATAATCCATTTTTTGTTTGCATAAAAGGTTGGTGGATTGACATAGTACATTGTCATATAATTGTTACATGTTCCATCTTAGAAAAAATAACCTAAGTAAACACAATATCGAAGAACTACGAGAGCACTGAACCATGCCAATGAGAACATGCATTAAATCCAAAAAAGAAGCAGCAACGAAGACTCCAAGGCAAAAAAATTTAATATCAAATCCATTTAAAAATATAAGAAAAAACCGAGTATTGTACATCTATCCTTAGAAATTGGACCCAATTCTTCTGGCCAAAACATTGAATGTATCTGCCACAAACACAGGCACGAGATCTGCAGTATGCAGGATCCTTGCAATTTTCTCCTCAATGAATCATCCTGTGGTGAAATTGATAGTTTTCAGAAGTTTCCCGTGAGGAAGAAGACAAAAAACATTGCAATGCAAATGGAATAGCCCTTAACTGAAACCGCCTCTGCATAGTCGAAAAAAATTCAGGGACACAGGTTGCACGTGGAAGGAGATGACTAGTAGAAAAATGCCTTGCCGCAGTGAGATTTATGGACCCGATTCCTGAAGATGTTAATTGTATATCCAGAGAACAGGACAATAGTCTTGCAAGTGAATAATTTTTTGGCTTGAAATATATCTCTGGGAGCATCAACATATCATTTCTTTACAGTGAAACTCTTCTGCCCAGGACGGGCTAATTTGGAACTCTGGAATTCCTACTGTCGCGCTGCAAAGCGGCTATTATGTTCAGCGTCGATTTCTTTTCTGAAACTCCTTTTGGTGTTGTCGGGACCACCATCACTGAGCCGGGAAGTTCCGCCCGTTATGATTGATTTCAATTTGGCCACAGGAGTGGGAAGAGTCTTTGCATTGCCATAATCCATTATTGTATCATCGACCATCAGACCATCTTCTTCTGGCTCAAAATCCATGACATCAACCTCTGCACTAGCCATGAATGCAATTGGGCAGGTTCTCTAAGCAGGCAGGGTTGCCTTGGAATCCTTTGGCTTAAAATATATCTCTCAGTGTACCAAGGGACCATCTCCTTTTTTTCTCCTGGGAAAAGGGAGATGAGCAGTAAGAATATGCCTTGGAATAGTGGAACCTCTGGCCATTATACCCGAATGTGTTTACTGTATCTGGATAGAACTACTTCCACAAGTTATTGACAATTTCCGTTTGCTCGAGACGATGTTTGAAATGAAAATCGGGGAGGGATAATATAACCCTTCACAAATTATGGTTTAATGCATATCAATGGAATATCTCCTCGAGCCTTTCGCTGATCAATGACAATCTCCAGGGTTCGTGTGAAATGAGTTGCCACCATTACAACTCACTAATTGCATAATTAGAAAAAAGTGAGAAGGTCGTGGTGACGACGAAGAGAGATTAAGAATTAGAAATTTCTTAAAGGCGCCAACCTGTCGGCGCACAAAAACAGATTGCATCATGTTTGAAATGAATACTTGGAAAGGATAACATACTTCTGCGCAAATCTTAGTTTAATTCGTAGTAATGACAAATATTCTCTGGATTTTCGGACCTTAATGACAATCTTAATGGTTCATGCAAGATGAACTACTAGCATTAAAGCTTAATTATTGCATATTTGGAAACAAGTACAAAGGCAACGTTGATGGTGAATTGCGACGAAGCATTGTACATTTCGTGCACCCACCAAACCGCGAAACTGATTCCAAGAAATACTTAAGTATGGAAAGTGGTTGGGCGGGTCACAAAAGAAAAAGGGCAGAAGATATACCCAGGAGACGTGAAGGGCCGATGGTCATATTGCATCTCAGTGACAGATATCGGCCGTCAATTTATATGTCGCGAAATTTCAGCTATTGTTTGTGCGTAGGGGAACAACAGAAGTGCAATGGCGAGAGGGCAATTTGTATATTGTTGAACTTTGGCTTTTGTATATAAAAGCATGAGACATTGGGAAAAAGGACCAAGTAAATAGAAAGCGAAAGCATACGAGATGAAGGGGGGTTTATTTGCTAATTTGTAAATCGTGGAAGTCTGGGTGCTAGTTGCATGCGGCAGAACAATGGAAACGCAATGTTAAACCCACCTATGCAGGAACCCACGATTCAAAAAGGGAAAGCAGAGAGAAAAGAGAAACTATAAATTTTTCGAAAAACGAGTAATACACACTAAATATGTACTATAAAGTATGAACATGAGATGTTATAGAGCATGTACAGATCCTGCATTCCATACTTGGCCACGTTTTGGATCGCGGGTTCTCGGACTGGCGGGCTCTAAATTGGGCATCCATTGTTCCGCGACCTACAAATAGCATCTAGAATTCTACGATATACAATTTGGCCAGCGGACCTGCGGACTAGCTCAGTCAACATTGCACTCCTTTTGTTTCGTGTCATACAAACAGTACTCGGAGTTCCGCGATATACAAATTGACAGACGGACTCCAGGGCTAGCGGCCTCAAGAGTGCGATTGTTTACGGATGCTAATCCCTATTAAGTATTTAAAATTATCTAAAAACATTATTTTTAATACTAAATTATTAATATTAAATATTGATATTGTACAATTTAATTAGACAAGGAAGTTTGTACAATATGAAATGGGGAAGTCGTCGGTCGGTCGGGATGGTGATATAAAAGTAAGTGAAATCTGAATACGTGAATCCGACAACTTCCTTACCAAGAAATTTTTCAAAAAAAATGAGTAACACATAAAATCTACTTTTAGAAAGTACAAACATTAGATTTTATAGAGCATGTATTGTTCCCGCATTCCATACTTAAGCCAATCTTTGGATCGCGGGTTCTCGGACTGGCAGGCTCAAAATTGGGCCCCTATTGTTCTGTGACCTACAAATAGCACCCAAGAGTTCCGCGATATCTAAATTGACAGGTGGACTTGTCGCCTGGCTCGCTCAACATTACATTTCTATTGTTCTGTGTCGTTCAAACAACACTCGGAGTTGTGCCATATACAAATTCACGGATGGACTCTAGGGCTGGCGGGCTCAACCTTGCGATTGTTTACGGATGGTGATCCCTATCAACTATCTAACACTACCTAAAAATATTATTTTCAATACTAAAGTATTAATATTAAATATTCATATTGTACAATTTAATTACATAAAATTATAAAAGGATGTGAAATATTTTATTTCAAAGAAAAACCCGCGTATTCGGAAACTTGTGTTCCAAATTTTTTATATAATATGAAACGGGCAAGAGGTCGGTCGGGTTGCTGATATAAAAATGGGTGGAAATTTGAACACGTGTATTTGTCAAGTTTCGCACATAGAAATTTTTTCAAGAAACGAGTTATACATACCAAATATGTACTTTTATAAAGTATGAGCATGAGATTTTATAGAGCATGTACGCAACCCTCATTCCATACTTAGCCACTTTTTGGATCGCGGGTTCTCAGGCTGGCGGGCTCAAAATTGGGTCTTTGTTGTCCTGTACCCTACAAATAGCACCCAGAGTTCCACGATATACAAATTGACAAGCATACTATTTGAATTTTAAGGGCCTCGTGTCGATGTATTAGCACAATTGGACTTGGGCCAATTTATATTCGTTTCTTACAATATCAAACGGAGAAGTGGTCGATCAGGTTGTGATATAAAAGTAATTGAATTATGAATTCGTGAATCCCCCAAGTTCCGCAGCTAAAAGTTTTCTGAAAAACAAGTAATACATACTAAGTATGTACTCTTATAAGCTATGGACATGAGGTTTTTACAGAGCTTGCACGGATCTCGCATTCCATACTTGGCCACTTTTTCGATCGTGGGTTCTCGGTTTGGCGGGCTCAAAATTGGGCCTCTATTGGTCTGTATCCTACAAATAGCACCCAGAGTCCCGTGATATACAAATTGATAGGCGAACTTGCGGACTTGCTCGCTCAACATTGCAGTTCTATTGTTCTGTATCTTCTAAACAACATTCATAGGAAACGATGTACTTCTAAAAACTATGGACATGAGATTTTATAGGGCATGTACGGATCCCTCATTCCATACTTAGCCACTATTTGGATCGCGGGTTCTCGGCCTAGCGGGTTCAAAATTGGGCCTCTTTTGTTCCGTGCCCTACAAATAGCACCCACATTTCCGCGATATACAAATTGACAAGCGGACTTGTGAGCTATTTGAATTTTAAGGCCCTCGTGTTGATGTGATAGCACAATTGGACTTGGGCCAGTTTATATTCATTTATTACAATATCAAACGGGGAAGCGGTCGGTCAGGCTGGTGATATAAAAGTAAGTGAAATTTGAAGTCGTGAATCCGCCAACTTCAGCACCTACAAGTTTTTTGAATAACGAGTAATACATACTAAGTATGTACTCTTATAAAGTATGGACATGAAATTTTTATAGATCATGTACGGATCCCGCAATCCATACTTGGCCACTTTTTGGATCGCGGGTTCTCGGGCTGGGGGGCTGAAAATTGGGCCTCTATTGTTCTACGCCCTACAAATAGCACCCACAATTCCGCGATATACAAATTGATAAGCGGACCTGCGGGTTGGCTGGCTCAACATTACACTTCTATTGTTCCGTGTCCTCCAAACAACACTCGAAGTTCCGCGATATACAAATTTATAGATGGACTCCAGGGCTAGCGGGTTCAAGATTGTCATTGTTTACGGATGGTAATCCCTATCAACTATCTAACATGATCTAAATACATTATTTTCAACACTAAATTATTAATATTAAATATTGATATTGCAGAATTTAATTAGACAAGAAAGTTTGTACAATTTGGTTGGGCTAGTGATATAAAAGTAGGTGGAAATCTAAACACGTGCATCCGCCAACTTCCGCAACTAGCAATTTTTCGACAAACAAGCAATACATAGTAAACATGTACTTTTATGAAGTATGGACATGAGATTTTATAGAGCATGCACAGATCCTTCATTCCATACTTAGTCACTCTTTGGATCGCGGGTTCTCGGCCTGGCTGGCTCAAAATTGAGCCTCTATTGTTTCGTGTCCTACAAATAGCACCCAGACGTCCACGATACACAAATTGACAGGCGGACTTGCGGGCTCTCTGGCTCAACATTGCACTTCTATTGTCATGTGTCCTCCAAACAACACTCAGAGTTCCGCAACATATAAATTGACAGAAGGACTCCAGGACTAGCGGGCTCAAGATTGCGATTGTTTACGAATGGTCATCTTATCTGACATTATCTAAAACATTATTTTCAAATACTAAATTATTAATATTAAATATTGATATTGTACAATTGAATTACATAAAATTATCAAAGGATGTTAAATCGCTTATTTAAAAAAAAAGGAAGGAAACAAAAAAAAGTTTTTTAAAATTCTATCACCGCAAACATAACAAGGAGCAATTTGAATTTTAAGGGCCTCTTGTTGATATGATAGAACAATTGCACTTCGCACAATATATATTCGTTGATTTCAAATTATTCCAGGAGATTAATTTTACCAAGTTCGTCAATTAAGCAAAAATGCTAAAACAAAGACCAATTTGAATTTTAAGGGCCTCTTGTTGATATGATAGCACAATTGCACTTCACACAGTATATATTTGTTGATTTCAAATTATTCCAGGAGATTAATTTTACCAAGTTCATCGATCAAGGAAAACTGCTAAAACAAGCCACATACTACATTTGCGTCACAAGGCCATAGAAATTATCAGGCGGATTTGTGGGCTAGCTGGCTAAAAAATTCAATTCTATTGTTTTGTGTCCTCCAAACAATAGTCGGAGTTTTGTAATATACAAATTGACAGACGAAGCACACAACCAAGAACGAACTAAACTTCAAACATGCCGTAATCAAGTTCCCACAAGGTTCCATAGAGCAGGACGCATCCACCTTTGCACCAAACAATTTGATATACAAAGAAAAGACGTCACCACATTCGTTTTCTCTTGCATCTGGTATATGTTCCCAGTAGAAAATAACCGGGGCCATGGGATATATGGGGTTTGCTGCCATGCTTCCCATTTTTTGGAACGAACAATCTTATGCGCGTGCAATCCCAACTAGTCGAGTCCGACGAACATTCATCTGGATGTTGAAGAAATATTACATAGACACATTAGGTATTTTCGTTTCCTGACAAAGTTTGATATATATATATTTTTTTCCTTCTTCAGCCGATATGAAAAATTGCAATATCCTCATTTAAGGTGAATTTGTTGTGTATCCGAAGGTCTCGCAACATGTAGACACTACTTGCCTTTTTCTGTAGATACGTTTCATATGACGACTCTGCCAACTTAGGAAGCACATTTTCTAACAGAGGTTGCCTAACTGTACAATGCATGGTTGTGTTTCCCATGGTTCGGATGACAGCATTGACGCAATGTCCATATATATATGGACATTTTTCACCGCATCGCAGACAATCAATTGTATCATCACTTATCAAAGCGGAGGCAGAAGCAGGAGAGTTGCATTTTGCACATACAGGTTCAAAGGGGGTCGAGTACACATTGGTTGCAACTAAAACACCTTCAACCTGGGAACGCGAGCATAGGAATTAATACATTGAACAATATAATACACAACTGCACCCCGCCTCCCCTTAAAAAAATAAAAAATAAATAAAAAAGGCCACAAAAATTTGTTCAAGGCTATTTCTATAAGAAAAGTGAGGATGATTTTGTGATGTATATGCACAATAGTTCTAGACCTAGCTATTTTCTTCATATCTTGTACTATATCTGCTCGCAACTCTGTAACAAATGTTTCCTGGGTTGTCCTGAAGATCCTTTCTCTAACATCCCTTTTCTTTGTTATATTTTTGAAGAGCATAAGTGGGATTTGCCCTTTATGCAATTGTTGCTCCATTGACGAAAACAAATTTGAATACGTATCGAACAATTGCAGCTGCAACATGGAATAATGCAATATTTGACCCGAGATACATGCACATGCGAAAATAAAGGACAAAACTGAATATGAAAAGCGGTACCATTGCCTTGTCAATGTCCGACTCTCCATCCTTTATATGGGGAATGTGTTGCGAGTCAAGTTTTCTCGCCAGTGTGACAGTTGCGCCAATCATTCTGATTGGGTAAATATCAGTGTTCTGTGCAAGTTGGTTGATAGTCGAGTCCGGGATGAAACGATATTCTGAACAAACATCATAAATGTTTTCCACAGTACTTGTTTCGTTGAGCGAAATAATTCGATCACAATCACCACAGTCATATACTGTTTTGGGCAATATATTAAAATTTTTAATGGATATCCCATTACCCGACAATATCTTTTCTGCATGTTTCTGGACAAGTTGTGGAGGAATAGTCAATGTCACTGTCATCATGGCCTCCATGTCTGTCATGTCAGCACACATAATCGATCTACTTTTGTTTGTCTTGTCCAAGTAGGTGCTATAGACGACCATTATGTCCCCGACGAACACTTGTCCAGTTCTGCGGCTGTTCAAGCCCTCTATTGATAGTGCTTTGGATGTTACAACTCTAGACCTGGTGACATTTTTTGAACAGGAAAACTAAAGTGAATGGTACTGTGCATTTTTTTTGTATTCTTCTTTCACTGGCATAAATCTACAAGTACACGCATAGCTTCGATGAACTTTGGAGCCACACCTCTTAGTCTGCGGAACATGTGGCATGTTCGACGTCTCGCTTGTACTTGTTGATACTTCTTGTGAACTGCAAACCATGTATTACAGATGACATCAACATATTCACCATGCCATAGATGAATATATAGCTGAGGATATTTGTTTGGTAAACATATTAAGAGCAAAGCGTATGCATCTTTACCTTTGGCCTTGTCGATCTGCTGATGTCTGGGATGACTGACTGCTCATGCCCATGTCACTAGTCCAAATTTTTCTGATGCAAGCAAGTGCAGATGAACATCAGGACTAAACAAGCATATGCATTGTATATTGTCCATCAGAAGGACTAAATAACCGTAAAATTGTATGCATCTGATTTTTTTAACTGGAAAAATGTTTGACAGTAAACAGGGCGTGAGGGCGGGGCACCACGGCTAATCTATATATCGCAGACCCCCGAAAGCCAAGGGAGAAATCTTGAACCTGTCAGCCCGACACTCGCAATCAACAAAGTGGGTAACTATGGAATCAGGTAAAAGTGCGACCATAGATGTGAAACAGTTAGTCCACCAACTGACGCACCAAGGCATTTTTGGAAAGAACACTAAGCAGATGAATTAGAAAATAAAAGGGATAATAGAAAATGGAAAAAGTAGAAATGGGGAGGGCAGAAAGGCGCATTGATGCCAAGCCATCGTTTTCAAGTATAATATTATATGCCCCCACCCGGTTTGTATATTTAATTTACCAGCACAGTTGGTATACCTTTTAGAAGATTGTACCACAGAACCCTCTGTTGTTGCACAGAACAATTCATCTCCCTGTCGAAGCAACCTGTTTTTTCCAAGGCAGCAACGTCGAATATGAAATGGACATGAAGGCAAGTTAGTAGGAAGACATACATCTAAAAGAAAGAGAAACAGGTCTATTTACCTGCCAAAGAGTCCATCGTCCTCTCCAGCCATTCTGTTTGTTTAAATGCAATAATGCAGCGAAAACACAACGGACATGAAGTAGGTTAGTGTGCAGGAAGGCATGTATTGAAGATAACTTATAATGAAGACAAACATGTAAAAGAAAGAGAAACAGGGTTATTTACCCTCGAAAGAGCCCATCGTCATCTCCAACCACTCTGTTTGTTTAAATGTAGCAATGCAGGGAAAACACAACAAACATGAAGCAGGTTAGTATGCAGGAAGGCATGCAATAAACATAGGTTACCATGTAGGAAGGCATAAAATATGTACATATAATAAAATAAGTGAACACATATACAGACAATAAATGAAATACAAAACAACGCAATATGAAATAACAATACAAGCATGCACCTTTCTATATCCTCTTCAACCGTTGTAGTCAAGACTCTGTCGTTTTATCCAACTATTTTGTTTGTTTGAATGTGGGAACGCACAAAATACAACAAACATGAATGCAAGTTGATATGCACTGGAGAACAAGCAATATGTACATATAGTAAAAGAGACTCAACGAACAGTCTAGAAGATAGGTAAAAACATGAACCTTTGCGCTTCTCCATCCATAGTTGTAAACGTGTAAGTTTTTTTTCCCTGCCCAAAATATATTACAAGCCACAAAATATTACGAAATTGCATGGTCATAGGATTTCTTGTTTTCCGCAAAAAATTATCCAGATATGCTTCCACCAATGGAAATGCATGTTCTTTATCCTCTACATAGACTGTTGTGCCCACGATACAAGTTTTTGGTTTTTCGTGGCAAACTACCCAAACATGCTTCCAAACATCGAAATATAATGTTGCAGAATCTTTGTTGTACATATCATACCTCAAGTACAACACAAATTGTATCGTGTGCACACTAGTCTGTGTAGAGGAGAAAGAACATGTAATGTCATATGGGAACATCTGACCATACATGGTTTATAAATGTACCCTGCATATGCTTTATTCTAACAAAAAAACAATGGATATTGCAATTTCACATGTAATCCTCGAACAATTTTGCATGCAACTATTTTATTTCATTCCAGCACTGAAGCACCAACGAAATTTCACAGCAGAATAGATATCGACCTCGGTAGACAGGGAAAATAACACAATTGCATGTTGATTGGTGGGTGCAGGGGCTGAACATCGTAAAGCGCACCCAAAAAAAAAAATAATCCAAACAAAAAAAAGAAGCTCCAACCACTGGTGTTGGACCCCAACCCTGCAAGGCCGAATCAAACAAAAGAAAACAACAAGCACCAAACCAACGAGAAAGCACGAACATGCCCAACTACACCCCCAGGGCCCCAAAGCGTAAACCTGAGCCAAACAAACAGAGCCAACAACCCACGAACCAAAGAACCAACAAGAACCATCGAGCCAGTAAACAACATATGTATCTCCAACGATTACGAAATTG
This sequence comes from Picea engelmannii, assembly GCA_009831015.1. Classification (NCBI taxonomy): domain Eukaryota; kingdom Viridiplantae; phylum Streptophyta; class Pinopsida; order Pinales; family Pinaceae; genus Picea; species Picea engelmannii. The sequence goes on along the minus strand of ML835300.1, from coordinate 62,680 downwards.
TAGCTGAAGCACAGAAGGAACCAGTAACATACGACGACCATGCCACTACAAATAAGCAAGCATTCTTACTTGCAAACTGCAAACACTGAACAACAAACAAGGAATAGAAAATGAAACTATGGCATGGAAACTTACTACGAAACGACGAAATGCAGAAGCACAGGTCGAATCGATAACGAAACAACAACAAGCAGCAACCGACGAACCAACGAAGAAGAAACACTCACCGACCAAATAAACAATGTATGTAGCTTCAACGATGACGAAATTGCATTGCAAAAGTAGAAGAAGGATGAAACATACAATGGCTATTCAACTAGTGGTGGACAACAACACTGTGCAAATTCACTATAACATTGTATGGAAAATTTCGAGGAAAAATGTACTCCGAGAAGTGTATTTAGATAAACATTTAAGGTTGTCAGACTCTCTAAGGACCTTAGTGTCACACACCCACTACGCCAAAAATAAAAATTTTGGCTCTTCTCGAGGGACAGAATCCCCGACCTCCTACGGGGCCTAGCGTAGGCTAGCCCTTCCCTTATTCTTCGACTATGTGACCACTGGCGGTGACCACAGTCTTTCCCGAAAAGGTATTTCAAGTTTTGCGACTTCGCGATTCCCGTCGTGAGTCCCTCTGACTCCTTCAATCCCTGAAACCCGGAATGGGCTTAACAAACTCTAGCTCCGACTTTCGCCTTCGTCCATGTGACTGTTCATCCTGACCACGCACTAACACCAGGAGGTGCTATTGGGGATCGCGTTTCGAGATTTCTGTTGCAAGGAACCTTGGTTCCCCAATCTCTGAAACCCGAAAATAAGGCTAAGGTTTCTTGGCTTTTTTGTCCACACGACCCTCTGTTTGGAATCTGGGGCCAACTCTTAGACACGCGTCGTGATCCCGTGTTTTCGGCGAATTCGCAGACAACGTTCAACCGTTCCTCAATTTTTTATCCATGAGGGTCCGACAACCTGGATTCCACGGTCCAGAACTCTCTGCGAATTCAATGACCCTGATCAAATCTCGGCTTTCTTCTTTTCTAGGATTTTTGCGGAGTCTTCACCTCCCAACTCCCGATTTCAAATCCCCGAAATGGGTTGGGCGTCAAATCCAATGACTCTCGTCCCTCCGCAAATAAACGATCAAGATTTAAAACCGACAATTTTCTTTCAGGGTTTTCGAGAAGTCTTCACTCCCGCTTTCCCGGTGACCAAATTCCCGGTGGCTTTCAGATCTCTGCCATGCGTCCTCCACAATGGACGGTCCTCGTTGATCTAGATCCAACAACCATGGATCCTCCCGGGCTTACACACGTCGAATGAACTTTCGCTTTATCCACCTCGCAACTTATCACGATCTAACGACTCTCGTGATTTCAGCACTCTCTCTTAGAAGTGCTCCACCATTCATTCGCCACCCTTATGCGCCTATGGTTCTGAAATCCCAGTGGCTTCTGGATATTCGCCACCTGTCACTCCCGATCCAGCGGTTGGAGTGATTTCGGGACTTTTGACAACTCCTCTGCACCAATCTCCTGGTGACCAAGACTCTGATTGCTCGAATCTGCTGCCACCTATCCCCTTACGATGGACAATCGCGATTATGTAGGGATGACCAACGGCCTAGATTTAAACCGGGATTTCGCGTTTCACAAATCCTTAGAGCTCCGCCCATTGACTCTTCTGATGTGCAAGTCAGCGAGACGTCATTCGCCCTCCATGTGTCCTTTCCGATGGATGGTCGAGGTAACTCTCGATGGATCCTGGGATCTACGGTCTTGATTCCTTCGCTACTTGCAAAGACGGAAGGGGTCGAGGAGTTAACACCTGCGTTTCTCCTCTAGATTCATCGGTCCTGACAGACCCGGGATACTCCCGAAAGGATCTCATTCGTTCGTCTAGAAAATGAAAGGATCCACCCTTTTTGCTAATTGGACTTGCTATCCTTTCTAAACTTGGGTGACAAAATTCCATTTCTTGGAGTTTCAATCTCCCACGACTCTGAACATTCAAGAGCTAACTCCTTCTTGCACCGGGTTTCCAGGTCCAAATCACATGATCCTTCAGAGGGTTCTTGGATAGTCATTCCTAGGCCACTGACCCGAATGTAGTGCCTTCCTAACTCATCAAGTTATGGGCTATGACACCGGGGCAAGGAAATCTCATGGGTTTACCGTAACGGTAGCCATGCCGAGGAGCTTGCTCCGACTCTGAAACATGATGAAATTCCCTGGGGAAAGTACCGTCGAGGAATTAAACCATAATACCAAGAGAATTAGGCAGGGGGACGATTCTCAGTGGAATCGACTCATGCTTCGGACTTACTCATCTTATACAGAGACCAACTATGGCATAAGTATACACATGCATTTATTATTTACAATCTAATTATCAATAATTCATAGCATACAGAAGCCCTTTATATGCATATAAACATGAGCATGTGTCCATGATATTCAATTCAAAATACAAGGCATAAAAACACTTATCAGAACCGTTGGGCGTGATGCGACCGTTGAGAAGGGTGCTCGTTTCCACCCAATCATAAGCTCAGTCACTCCCAATGGATTTATCACTGGCCACCCCCGAGCCTAGCCCATGATGCTTTGAGATTTAATCTCTTACTTCCAGCTCAACGAAAGTTAGGGACGAAGCTTACTCTCCTTCTCCCTATACAGGAATAGATGAGAACGAAGGTTACTCCTCCCTCTGTCTCCATTCCCATAATCAGAACTCAATTTCCCATTGTTTTCCTCTTTTAGACCCGAGAGATTTTCTTTCTCTCCATCTCTGCATTTCTCGCAGGTTGCCCCCTCTGTCCACCACACTCCTCCTTCTTGCCTCCCTCGGCAAGGTTACATGTGGCTCAAATCACCCGTCTGTGGTCAGGTCCGAAAGCCATCCGATGGGCAGTCTGCTCCATCCCTCCTTAACTCTTGAGGAGGCCCTTCCCACCTACCAACCTGATGGGGATTCATTTCTAGGCAGAGAGTTGTTCTGATATAAGCAACATTAACTCCAGTATGGTACTGGTTTAGTGGAGGTTATCGCAACCATTCCTAGGTCCCTCCACCACCTTTTATTAGCAATCGTGGCCTCTTTTTCGTAACACATCCCCTCTCTCAGCAATCACGCAACACGTTTCCATTATCCAACAAAATAATACGATTTACATTCATCGACCTTTATACAAAGGTCCACCAATTAAACATTCACAATTTGAGTTTGCCATAGTTCCTGGCCAATAAAGTTATAAAGTGAGCGGACTTGCTTAATTTTTCCACGACTACCATGATGGCGTCATTATGTCTGGTCAATGTTGGTAATACGGTGATTAAATCTATGGAGATGGTCTCCCATTTCCATTCCGGGATTGGTAGAGGTTGTAATAATCTTGTTGGGTGCCAGTGTTCTGCTTTAACCTGTTGGCATTCTAGACATTTAGTTAAGTACTCAGCGATGTCTTTCTTCAGTCCCGACCAATAGAATTGTTTCCTGGTGGTCGTGATCATCTTCTAGTACCCTGGGTGACCATTATATGGTCTTTTATGTAGTTCATCCATAATGAACCTCTTCAAGTCGTCACAGTTTGTGATATACAATCTGTTTCTATAAGTCAGCAACCCTTCCTCAAGCATTTGGTAACCTTCATACTTCAGCCTTGCAGGTTCTCACCTTAGGTATGAAGTCACAGTCTTAAAGAATGCATCTGTCTCCTGTGCATTTCTGTTTCTCTCCCCGACATCTGTTTTGTAGGTGCTTATTGCTGCTAGATGAATCATTTTTATACTTCTACTATGACCACCCTGTTTTCCTTTCCTTTTATATGTTTGATTTCAAAATCAAATTCACTTAGGAGAGCCATCCACCTCGCTTGCTTGGCATTGAGTTTTGGTTGATCAAATAGGTGTCTCAATCCACAATGATTTGTCATAAGCACAAATCTTCTACGTAGGAGATAGTGTCTCCACATTTTTAAGGCATGTACTATGGAGGCCAACTCTAGGTCATGGGTCACATAATTGATCTCGTGCTCATTTAATTTTCAGGACGTATAGCATATTACACATCCTTCTTGCATAAGGACTCCTCCAAGTCCTTCCTTACAGGCATATGTACACACAAGGAACTCATCATCAGGGTCTGCAATCTTTAGCACAGGTGCATGGGTCAGAAGGTGTTTTAGCTCCTGAAATCTTCCTTCGCATTTTGACGTCCAAATGAATTTAACCCCCTTTTTCTGAAGGTCAGTGATTGGGCAACCAATCTTGGAAAACCCTTTTATGAATCTTCTATAGTATCCTGCTAAGCTCATGAAGGACCTAATATCAGATACATCTTTCGAGGTAGGCCATTCCATAATGGATATGATCTTGTCAGGGTCCACTGCCACCCCTTCCTTAGATATGACATGGCCTAAGTAGTGGACTTGCTTTTGAAAGAAATCACACTTGCTAAACTTAGCATAGAGCTGATGCTCCCTCAGTACTTGAAGTATGAGTCTAAGATATTGTTCGTGCTCCTCCCTGTTCTTGGAGTAGACTAGGATATCATCAATGAAAACCAATACAAATTTGTCTAAAAATCTATTGAGTACATTATTCATCAAGCACATAAAAGTGGCAGGGGCATTGGTTAACCCAAATGGCACCACCACAAATTTGTAGTGACCATACCTTGTTCTGAAGGCTGTTTTGTGGATATCTTCGCCCCTAATCTGGACTTGATGGTAGCCCGATCTTAGGTCGATCCTTAAGAAGATGGATGCACCTCCCAATTGGTCGAATAGGTCATCGATTCTTGGTAAGGGGTACTTGTTCTTTATGGTTGCCTTATTGAGTTGCCTGTAATCTATGCACAGTCGAAGGGTGCCATCTTTCTTTTTCACAAATAGGACGGGTGCTCCCCACGGAGAAACATTGGGTCGGATGTAGCCTTTATCCATCATCTCCTTTAGTTGTAGCTTGAGCTCAACAAGCTCTGGCGTCCTCATTCTGTATGGCGTTCTGGATGCTAGTACCACTCCCGGTGTAAGTTCTATTGAGAAGTCAATATCCCTTCTCGGAGGTAGACCTGGTACTTCTTATGGGAATATGTCCTTGTATTCTCTTAATATTGGGTGGTCCTCTAGGTTTGGTTTGTTACCTTCGTCGGAGTCTGATATCTGTATTGCATATAAGGAACACCCTTTTCTGGAATACTTCTTCATTTGAAGGGTCGATATTTGTCTCACTGAGACATGCTTCTGAATCCCTTGGAGGGCCATCTTTCTCCCATCTTCATTTACACATTCTAAAGTTTTATGGTAATGGTCCATTTTAGCTTTATGAGCCGCCAACCAGTCCATACCAATCAACAAGTCGTAAGATCCCAAGGGAAGTATGTTAAGGGTCACTTGGGTGGACAATCCACCCATGAAGAATTGGTAGGCTGGTATAGCCTCTACCACCTTTCTTTTGGCCCTAGTGGCTAGTTGTACCAACCATGATTTAACATGTCTAATTGGTTGCAGTTTACACTTGGCGGCAGTCTAGGGGGCTATGTAACTCAAATTAGAACCTGGGTCAATTAAAATAGAAATTGGATGGTTGGCGATCATACCTTCCAGCTCCACTACTGAAGCTTGATGGCCAGCTTGATTGTTGTCCAGGGATGCATAGATTCGTGGCATGCTCCTAGCCACATCATTGACGGTGGTAGCTTCTTGGATATTGTAGACCCCCTTGTTGTTTTGTTGTCTATGTGGGCAGTCCCTCAACCTATGATTTTCTCCACAACCCCAACATTTCAAGGGTTCCTTCTTCAGGTTATCAGTCTTTGTTGGGACTGTCTGAAAAGGTTTATTTCCACTTTGAGAAGGGAAATTTTGCTGATATACACTTCTAGTTGGAAGGCTCCCCCTATAATCGTTTCCATAGTTCTTAAATCTTGAGGAGTTAAACCTTTTCTTCTAGAACCTCGAACTATTCTTTTTCTTCCAATCCTCATGGGGTCTTGTCTTGATCCCAATCTATTCATAACAATACCTCGCGTTTCGGATAGCCTCTTTTAAGGTCCTTGGTTCGTCAAACATAATCCTCTCCCGGTAGGTCTGAGGTAACCCACTAATGAACCGCTGCATTTTTTCTTTTTCATCTTTTATGCAGGGTACATACCTTAGTAGTTCAAGGAATGTATTGACAAATTCCTCTATGGTGAGTTGTCCCAGCCGAAGTTCATAGAATTCTTTAGTTTTCCCATCCATGTATTTTTCTGACAGATATTGCCTTCTGAAGTATTTGTCGAACTATTTCCATGACAAGTCCTTCTCGTGGATTCCTTTCACATTCCTCAGGTCTTCCCACCATATGGAAGCCTTTCCATTCAGGTTGAATATGGTGGTTTGGCTTTCTTGAACTCTTCAGGGCCATTGGTTTTGGAACGCTTCCGTTTCTTTCCTTTCTTCTGAGAATGCGAGGTGGCCCTGCTACTAGAGGACCCTTCGAAGTTAACAACTTCCTTTCTTGAGGATTCTCCCGATGAGTGTCCCCTGCCTCCAGGTTGGACCTTCTTCGCAGTACTTCTCCCAGCAGGGTCACTTATGGAGACATGCTTTTGGGTCTCAGGTGGACTCTGACCTCTCTTCTTGTGTCGTCGATCTGCATGACTGGTTGCGGGTTCATGTTGCAGTTGTCTTAGTATCTCGGATAAGCTTTGTAGCAAGATTGCATTAATTTCTATTTGTTTCTCTTGCTCCTTTATCAGTCTCTCATTGTCAGCCTTGAAACTCTGTAGCTCGTCCCTGAGACTTCTTACAGTTTCAGCCAAATCCGAATGGGTTTCCACCACCCTCCTTTCATCAGATTCCCCGTCTCTATCGTGGGAGCCTTCCCCCACTTCATGGCACATCATCATCCTTTAGGGTTGGTGTCTTCCTATGGTTCATTGACTATTCAAGTGTTGCCAAAACACATATAGTTAGCTAACAATTTATTAGTCCATGAACAATACACAGTTTAAAACTTCTTAATGTACACACATAGTAGAAAGTTTCACTCCTTTCCTTAATAATATTTTTAAATCAATCCTCTTAAGAAAGAGGTAGGATAGGGTGTCACTCCTTGGAAAGTACCCATATAGGGTTATTAAGCGACTCTTCCATGAGCCCAATTAGGCCAAGTGTTGTAACCATGCTCTGATACCAATTTGTCAAACACCCACTACGCCAAAAATAATTTTTTTGGCTTTTCTCGAGGGACAGAATCCCTGAACTCCTACGGGGCCTAGCGCATTTTAGCCCTTCCCTTATTCTTCAACTATGTGACCACTGGCGGTGACCACAGTCTTTCCCAAAAAGGTATTTCGTGTTTCGTGACTTCATGATTCCTGTCATGAGTCCCTCTGACTCCTTCAATCTCTGAAACCCAAAATGGGCTTAACAGACTCTATCTTCGCCTTTGGCCTTTGTCCATGCGACCGTTCGTCCTGACCATGCACTAACACCAGGAGGTGCTACCGGGGATCGCGTTTCAAGATTTCTATTGCAAGGAACCTTGGTTCCCCAATCCCAGAAACCAAGGCTAAGGTTTCTTGGGTCCTTTGTCCACACGACCCTCCGCTTGGAATCTGGGGCCAACTCTTAGACACGCGTCGTGATCCCGTGTTTTCGGCGACTTCACGGACAACGTTCCATCGTTCCTCAATTTATGATCCATGAGGGTCCGACGACCTGGATCCTACTGTCTAGAACTCTCTGTGAATTCAATAGCCCTGATCAAATCTCGACTTTATTCTTTTTGTGATTTTTACGGAGTCTTCACCTCCCAGCTCCCGATTTCAAATCCCCGAAATGGGTTGGGCATCAGATCCAACGACTTCCGTCCCTCAGCAAATCAACGACCAAGATTTAAAACTGACAATTTTCTTTCAGGGTTTTGGGGAAGTCTTCACTCTCGCTTTCCCGGTGACCAAATTCCTAGTGGATTCTAGATCTCTGCCATGCGTCCTCCACAATGGATGGTCCTCGTTGATCTAGATCCAACGACCACGGATCCTCCTGGGCTTACACACGTCGAATGAACTTTCACTTTATCCACCTCGCAACTTATCACAATCTGACGACTCTCGTGATTTCAACACTCTCTCTTGGAAGTGATCCACTGTTCATTTTCCACCCTTATGCGCCTATGGTTCTGAAATCCTGGTGGCTTCTGGATCTTCACGACCTGTCACTCCCGATCCAACGGTTGGAGTGATTTCAGGACTTTCGTTTCGGGACTTTTGACAAATCCTCTATGCCAATCTCCCGGTGACCAAGACTCCGATTGCTGGGATCTGCTGCCACTTGTCCCCTTACAATGGACGATCGCGATTACGTAGGGATGACCAACGACCTAGATTTATACCGAGATTTCGCAAATCCTTAGAGCTTCGCCCGTTGTCTCTTCTAATTTGTGAGTTAGGGAGACGCCATTCGCCCTCCACGTGTCCTTTTCGATGGACGGTCGAGGTAACTCTCGATGGATCCTAGGATCTACGGTCCCGATTCCTTCTCTACTTGCGAAGACAGAAGGGGTTGAGGCGTTAACGCCTGCGCTTCTCCTCTAGATCCATCGGTCCTGACAGACCCGGGATACTCCCAAAAGGATCTCATCTGTTCGTCTAGAAAACGAAAGGATTCGCCCTTTTCGCTAATTGGACTCGATATCCTTTTTAAACTTGGGTGACAAAATTCCATTTCTCAGAGTTTCAATCTCCCACGACTCGGAACATTCAAGGGCTAACTCCTTCTTGCCCCGGGTTTCCAGGCCCGGATCACATGATCCTTCAGAGAGTTCTTGGATAGCCATTCCTAGGCTGCTGACTCGAATGTAGTGCCTTCCTAACTCGCCGAGTTATGGGCTATGACATCGGGGCAGGGCAATCTCATGGGTTTACCGTAGCGGTAGCCATGTCGAGGAGCTTGCTCCGACTTTGAAACATGATGAAATTCCATGGGGAAAGTACCCTTGAGGAATTAAACTAGAATACCAAGAGAATTAGGCAGGGGGACGATTCTCAGTGGAATCGACTCATGCTCCGGACTGACTCATCTTATACAAAGACCAACTATGGCATAAGTATACACATGCATTTATTGTTTACAATCTAATTATCAGGAATTCACAACATACAGAAGCCCTTTATACGCATATAAACATGAGCATGTGTCCATGATATTCAATTCAAAATACAAGGCTTAAAAACACTTATCAGAACCGCTAGACGTGATGCGACTACTGAGAGGGGTGCTCATTTCCACCCACCCATAGGCTCAGTCACTCCCAATGGATTTATCACTGGCCACCCCCGAGCCTAGTTCACGATGCTTTGAGATTCAATCTCTTACTTCTAGCTCAAGGAAAGTTAGGGACGGAGGTTACTCTCCTTCTCCCTATACAAGAATAGATGAGCATGAAGGTTACTCTCCTTCTCCTCCCTTAGTCTCCATTCCCGTAATCAGAACTCAATTTCCCATTGTTTTCCTCTTTTGGACCCGAGAGGTTTTCTTTCTCTCCATCTCTAAATTTCTCGCAGGCTTCCCCCTCTGTCCACCACGCTCCTCCTTCTTAATTCCCTTTGCAAGGTTGCATGTGGCTCGAATCCCCCCATCTGTGGTCAGGTATGGAAGCCATCTGATGGGCAGTCTGCTCCATCTCTCATTAACTCTTGAGGAGGCCCTTCCCACCTACCAGCCTGATGGGGATTCATTTATGGGAAGAGAGTTGTTCTGATATGAGCAACATTAACTCTAGCATGGTACTGGTTTGGTGGAGGTTATCGCAACCATTCTGGGTTCCCTCCACCACCTTTTATTAGCAATCGTGGCCTCTTTTTCGTAACACATCCCCTCTCTCAGCAGTCATGCAACACGTTTCCATTATCGAAAAAAATAATAGGATTTACATTCATCGACCTTTATACAAAGGTCCACCAATTAAACATTCACAATTTGAGTTTGCCATAGTTCCTGGCCAATAAAGTTATATTTATAGACTGGGGGAAACAGGGTGTTACAATTCCCTCCCCCTTGATAGAATCATCGTCCTTGATGTTTTATCTACGAATATGATATGTATGTACAGGAGCAAACAAAATCGGAAATGCTTGCCTCATGGCATCTTCCATTTCCCAGGTAGCCTTATCTGGGCCAAAGTGTTTCCATTGCACCTTGACATGTGCAATGGTTCGGTTCCTGAGTGTTGTTTCCTTCCTGTCTAGTATGCATTGGGGTTCTGGTAGGAATTCTCCCTCCAGTTCCACCTGGATCACAGACTAGTCAATTATATGATTAGAATCATGTACATATTTTTTCAACAATGAAACATGGAAAACATTATGTGCTTTTACTGTGGGAGGGAGTGCTAGCCTATAGGCTATAGGTCCCACTCTACTTAGAAATTCAAAGGGTCCACAATACTGAGGTGCCAACTTGGCACAAGCCCCCATCAGGGAACTCTTTTTGGGCCTAACTCTGAGATAGACGTTGTCTCCCGTCTTGAATTCTTTGAGGGTTCTCTTTCTGTCGGCGTAACTTTTCTATCTGTTTTGTGTGATTTTCAGATTTTGTTTTATCTGAATCAGTTGTTGTTCCATTTCTTTAAACATGTCGGGTCCAATTGTAATTCTATTCGCAGGATTACTCCAACTAACTGGAGTGTTGCGCGACCTACCATAGAGGACCTCGAAAGGACTCATCTTCAGTGATTCTTGGTAGTCGTTGTTATAGGCAAATTCCACCAGTGGCAGGTATTTAGGTTGATGCATTACATGCATCCTTAGCATGTCTTCTAATATTTGGTTCACTCTTTCCGTCTGTCCATCGGTTTAGGGATGATAGGCTGTGCTAAACAATAATTTGGTCTCCAGACTAGCCATTAAGGATTTCCAAAAGTTTGAAGTGAACTTCGTATCTCTGTCAGACACGATTTCCTTAGGCATGTCGTGTAGTCGGAATATCTCTTTCATGAATATGTTGGCAATATCTATTACCTTGCAAGTCGATTTGACAGGAATAAAGTGAGTGGACTTGCTTAATTTGTCCACCACTACCATGATGGTGTCATTCTGTCTAGTCGATGTTGGTAATCTGGTGATGGTCTCCCATTTCCATTCCGGGATTGGTAGAGGTTGTAATAATCCTGCTGGGTGCCGGTGTTCTGCTTTAACCTGCTGGCATTCTAGACATTTAGCTAAGTACTCAGCTATGTCTTTCTTCAGTCCCGACCAATAGAATTGTTTCCCGGTGGCCATGATCGTCTTCTGGTACCCTAGGTGACCATTATATGGTCTTTTATGTAGTTCATCCATTATGAACCTCTTCAAGTCGTCACAGTTTGGGATATACAATCTGTTTCTGTAAGTCAGTAGCCCTTCCTCGAGAATTTGGTAGCCTTCATACTTCAACCCTGCAAGTTCTCGCCTTAGGTATGAAGTCACGGTCTTAAAGAATGCATCTGTATCCTGTGCATTTCTGATTCTCTCCCCGACATCCATTTTGTAGGTGCTTATTGCTGCTAGATGAATCGTTTTTATACTTCTACTAAGGGCATCGACCACCCTATTTTCCTTTCCTTTTATATGATTGATTTCAAAATCAAATTCACTTAGGAGAGCCATCCACCTCGCTTGCCTGACATTGAGTTTTGGTTGATCAAATAGGTGTCTCAATCCACAATGATCTGTCATAAGCACAAATCTTCTACCCAGGAGGTAGTGTCTCTACATTTTTAAGGCATGTACTATGGCGACCAACTCTAGGCCATGGGCCACATAATTGATCTCATGCTCATTTAATTTCTGGGACGTATAACATATTACACGTCCTTCTTGCATAAGGACTCCTCCAATTCCTTCCTTGCAGGCATCTGTACACATAAGGAAATCATCATTCGGATATGCAATCTTTAGCACAGGTGCATGGGTCAGGAGGTGTTTTAGTTCCTAAAATCTTCCTTCGCATTTTGACATCCAAATGTATTTAACCCCCTTTTTTCTGAAGGTCAGTGATTGGACAACCAATCTTGGAAAACCCTTTTATGAATCTTCTATAGTATCATGCTAAGCTCATGAAGGACCTAATATCAGATACATCTTTTGGGGTAGGCCATTCCATAATGGATCTGATCTTGTCAGGGTCCACTACCACCCCTTCCTTAGATATGACATGGCCTAAGTAGTGGACTTGCTTCTGAAAGAAATCGCACTTGCTAAACTTGGCGTAGAGCTGATGCTCCCTCAGTACTTGAAGTATGAGTCTAAGATGTTCTTTGTGCTTCTCCCTGTTCTTGGAGTAGACTAGGATATCATCAATGAAAACCAATACAAATTTGTCTAGAAATCTGTTGAGTACATTATTCATCAAGCACATAAAAGTGGCGGGGGCATTGGTTAACCCAAATGGCACCACCACAAATTTGTAGTGACCATACCTCGTTCTAAAGGTTGTTTTGTGGATATCTTCGCCCCTAATCTGGACTTGATGGTAGCCCGATCTTAGGTTGATCTTTGAGAAGATGGATGCACCTCCCAATTGGTCGAACAAGTCATCGATTCTTGGTAAGGGGTACTTGTTCTTTATGGTTGCCTGTAATCTATGCACAATCGGAGGGTGCCATCTTTCTTTTTCACAAACAGGACGAGCGCTCCCCACGGAGACACAGTGGGTAGGATGTAGCCTTTATCCATCATCTCCTTTAGCTGTAGCTTGAGCTCAACGAGCTCTGGTGTGCTCATTCTGTATGGCGTTCTGGATGTTGGTACCACTCCCGGTGTAAGTACTATTGAGAAGTCAATATCCCTTCTCAGAGGTAGACCTGGTACTTCTTTTGGGAATACGTCCTTGTATTCTCTTAATATGGGGTGGTCCTCTAGGTTTGGTTTGTTACCTTCGTCGGAGTCCGATATCTGTATTGCATATAAGGAACACCCTTTTCTGCAATACTTCTTCATTTGAAGGGCAGATATTGGTCTCATTGAGACAGGCTTCTGAATCCCTTGGAGGGCCATCTTTCTCCCATCTTCATTTACACATTCTAAAGTTTTATAGTAACGGTCCATTTTAGCTTTATGAGCCGCCAACTAGTCCATACCAATCAACAAGTCGTAAGATCCCAAGGGAAGTATGTTAAGGGTCGCTTGGGTGGACAATCCGCCCATGAAGAATTTTTTGGGTATGTGTTATATTCTTTGCATGTGTGTGTGTGTGGGTGTGTCAGATACGACAACTGTGTCTGATGATCCTTTCACCTAGAGCTCTGTCGTGTGCGCCAAGCGCTTTCCTAGGGGGGTCCCAGGGGGGGGCAGGTATGCCCCCCCCTGGTTACGCGCAGCGTTCGACACAACGACCCGATTTTTTTTTTGGGCGGTTTTTGCTATTTTTAGTTGATTTGTAAATTAATCACAGATTAAGGGATTAGGGTTTTGGTATCTACGGAATACCTAAAAACATTGTATATATTGTATGGCGAATGGTGAAATTCGATATAATGAAAATAAGAAAGGTTTTCCCGGTTGAGGGTTTCCGGTAAAAATCTTTGTGTACTCTGTGTATGAGCCATTGATTAATTTCTGTATTGCTTAAGAATCTATATGCATTGCTTTACTTCGCAGGTTTAAAACTTACATGTGGTATCAGAGCACGTTTTTTGCTTCAGAGGGACGCCTTTGTTGCTGAGGGTTTGGCTTGGTCTTGATAGATCAAGTTTATCTTGGGTCTATGATAAACCTGGGTTTAGTGGGAGCTTTTGCAGTGGAGATTCGAGCAAAGTAAGAGGAATGACAAGCTCATCTAGAATCGAGATAGAGAAGTTCAACGGTAAAAACTTTGAGCTATGGAAGCTCAAGATGGAGGACCTTCTTGTAGTCAAAGAACAATGGATCGTTGTGGATCCTGGTACACAGCCTACTGGTACACCATCTACAAGCACACAGGCTACTGGTACACAACCTACCAGTACACAAACTACTAGTACACCAGTTACTGGTATGTCGAAGGAAGATTGGGACA
>ML835300.1:21100-39286 GCA_009831015.1 Picea engelmannii | reverse complement strand
GTTGAGAAGCTGGGAGCAATTATTGTAAAACTTCACAAGAAAAGGGCCGAATGCAAAAGCCAGATGGAAAAGCAATCTGTCCCATAGGCTATTTTTAGCCTCGTGGACGTTAAAAATACTTTCTTTCTTTCTTTCTTTCAAAGGATTGGAGAGTGGATTTGATGTCACGTAGCAAAGGCTTCAACATCTAAATATTCCTATTGTTCACTCATAGAACCCAAGATGATTGAACAATATTCCAGAACAATAGGAATATTCAAAGAGATCACTGAACAATAGGAATATTTGATGTGACTGAACAATAACCATTCAAAGGATTGGAGAGTGGATTTGATGTCATGTAGCAAAGGCTCCAATCTAACATCACAGATTGTTGCCTTTTGAAGTGTCCAATCGATGTCCCTCGTAATCTGAAGCTTTTTAAGGCCTCTTTTTAGAAGCTGCTTCCATTAGGATACAAAGAGCTATAAGATCTGCTTTGTTGTTTGTCCGCCTTGAGCATATTGAACATGAATATAATGATTTTGCTTCATAAAAAGAACAACCCCAACATCAATAACAATTGAACATTCATTTCAAAGTAGATATGATATTTTACCTAATTTTTTTTTGTATATTGCTACCTAAACAAATTCATAGTTATACCACTATGAATGGTTTATGTAAAATAAAATAGTGCCCTTAAACAATAAAGTTAAGTAAAATTACCTTTCAATAATGAAGTTATGTAAAAAAAAATGTTAATTTCCAAGTTCACAATTTTTTTTGTTATACCACTATGGATGGTTTATGTAATATAAAATAGTGCCCTTCAACAATAAACTTGAGTAAAATTACTTTTCAACCTCGATCCTTCACAGAATTAGACAAGTCACCTACAACTTTCTTTGGAACGGGAATACAAAAAGGAAAGGCTTTCATTTGTGCAGTTGGCATTTTATTGCTTGGTCAAAAAGATTGGGGGGATGGGGGCAGTGGAATCTGTTTAGCTTTAGTCATGCAATGGTAGCAAACACCTTGTGGAGGGCTCTAATGGTTGATGGCCTTTGGTACCGAATAATTAAAGCAAAGTATCTATCGTCTTTATCAGTGGAGCATTGGCTTAGGATGATGCCAGTTTCAGGATGGTGCCAGTTTCAGGATCTGGATCGCAGACTTGGAAATACCTTCAGAAATCTATGAACATTTTGCTCCAGTGGATTGCCTGTTATCCGGGTTTTGGAACTTTGATAGTTATTGGGAGAGACTCGATTCTTGGTATGGGAGAATCAACTCATTTATCCAAAGAACTAATTTTGGCTTTAAACCAACATGGGATCTACGTTTTATTTCAGGCTTAGGGTGTGTTGAGATTCGAAAGTATCAGGGCCTATTGGCTTACTAGTGAGGATTTAGAATTGTCTAGGGTCCTAGCACAGGAATGGCAGACGTAAAAAAGAGCGATCATTAGCAATGGCATAAAACTTCAAATCGGTTTGGATGTGTTGAAATGGGTCGGTGGTGATTCTTCGGGCAAGATCTTTGTAAAAAATGCATATGAGGCAGTTGAATGTAAGAAACATGCTTTCCTGATTGGAGGGTGGAGAAAGGTGCTTTGGCACTAGGAATGCCCTATCAAATTAAAGTTGTCTCCTGGTTATTGGTGGAAAATAAAGTGCTTACTTGGGACAATCTCCAATGCA
This sequence comes from Picea engelmannii, assembly GCA_009831015.1. Classification (NCBI taxonomy): domain Eukaryota; kingdom Viridiplantae; phylum Streptophyta; class Pinopsida; order Pinales; family Pinaceae; genus Picea; species Picea engelmannii. The sequence continues at coordinate 37,604 of ML835300.1, read as the reverse complement.
GGGGTTTTGAAGGCCCAAGCCTTTGTCCTCTGTGCAAGCAGGAATCAGAATCGGTGTTTCATTTATTTGTGGATTGCCCCTTCTCTGTGGAGGTTTGGATTAGAGTAAAACAAAGTTTAATTCTCTTGGGTTCGTGGTCGGGCATCACTCTTCCTCTCTGTTTTTAAGAACAGGAAAAATCTGAATACTTCGAGAATGGGAAGTCATCTGCTCATAAGGTGATTATTTTGTCCCTGACATTGAAAGAGCACAGACAGACTCTTAGGAATAAGAAGGTGGTTTGATGGTGCGGCCTGTGCATCTGGTCAAAATAGTGGAGTTGGAGGGGTCATTCAGATAAATGAGAACATAATTTATAAATGGTATTTAAATTGCAGTCCGGGAACCAATACTAGAGCGGAGCTGCTTGGAGCATGGGCTCTTCTTACTTTTGCTATTCGGCTAGACATCTTAGAGTTCTTTATGCAGGGTGATTCGAGGATTATTATAGATTGGCTGATTGGCAAGGGTCACCTACATGTTATTTCCCTGGAGTACTGGAAGCATAGGATATCTGAACTCAAAAATCAATTCCAATTTATCTCCTTTCAGAGTGTGTATCGTGAAGGAAATTTTGATGCGGACAACCTATCAAAGATAGCCTTTCAAAGGCCTCTTGGGAAAATTGAATATTTCCAATGTGTGGGGGATCATTAAAGCCCTCATATGTTCTTTTAGATCTTTGGCCCTTATGTTTTTAGATCTTTTCTAGTTTTAGACGTTTCTGGTTGTCTTTTAGATTTTATAGAAGATTATGTTGGATATAGATTCTGGAGTATTTTGGCGATCTGTATTGAGGACACTAGATAGGACGTCTTTGATGACATTTTGTTGGGTAGTTTCATCTATCAGTTTTGAGAATCCTTTTGGCTGTATGCTGAAGTTATTGGGGGTATAATGAACAATTTATAATCTCTATGAATATAAAGTGAAATTTTTTGTGGAAAAAAAATGTTAATTTCCAATTTCACAGTTTTCAAAAGAGAAAAATCAAAATGGCCACAAATAAAATATTTCAAAATTATTTTCGATTTTCGAAGTAGACAATATTTTGCTTAATCTAATGTATTTTCCTTAGGAAATAACTATTTAATAGAGTAACAATAAAGTAGAGTAAAATTACCTTTCAATAATTAAGTTATGTAAAAAATGTTAATTTCCAATTAACAAAATTTTTAGTTATACCACTATGGATGGTTTATGTAAAATAAAATAGTGCCCTTCAACAATAAAGTTTTGTAAAATTACTTTTCAATAATGAAGTTATGTAAAAAATGTTAATTTCCAAGTGCACTCTTTTCAAAAGAGAAAAATCAAAATGGCCACAAGTAAAATATTTTAAAATTATTTTCAAAGTAGACAATATTTTGCTTAGGAAATAACTCTTTAATAGAGTGCTAAAAAATAACAAAAGCAAAACAAATATATATTAAAATGACAAGTGGAAATAAATCACAAACTAGGTCCAATATATAATTTGTTTTCACAATTTTTTAATTTTTTCAAGCTAAGCTAAATCTAGGTCGGGATCAGCTCCATGCCCAAGAGATGTTGATGCCCAATAGGATAGTTTATTTCCCCCACAATTGGCTTCCACCCTCAAGCCCCCCATGAGGTTTGAACCTGTGATTCAATGGGGACTAAACCCCACACAAACCAATTGGTCTACACCTCATGGGTTTCTTATCACAATTTACATTCTAACAACAATTTAAGTTATATGCTAGTTGAAAATATTCATATTCATATTAAGTAATTAGAGGAAGGTAGTATATTATATAATGTATCAAAATTGTTGCCTAATTTTAATCCACCAAAATGAATTGTAAGCATAGATTCTGCATTATCACATCAATACATAAGGGCAAGTAAGCCTCAAAATTTGTGCATAATTTCAAAATTTGAAATGAGTCCCCAAAATCTCAATAGAGATGCGATAATGCAACTTGTAATAATACAACCTTGGAATTTATGGAACTAGTAGAACTTGTATTTGGTGGGAAAACTCTACTTGCGATGTTTGGAACTTGTATTTGTATTTTAGATATTTTTAAATGATATAATCATTAATGTTAATTTGCACATTGTCTTACCTAATTATTGGTTTTGTGCAACACACGTAGTAGAGATCCAACTTTCATTTGATTAGATCTCAAACACAACTCATTATGTCAGCAAAGATTATGCAAGATTATGCATCCTATTGAGCTTGTGGGGGAAGGTAAGGTTATCCCTTGTCATGAGTTATATATATATAGTTTGTGGGGGAAGGGAATGTTATCCTCTCTCTCTCTCTCTCTCTCTCTCTCTCTCTCTCTCTCTCTCTCTCTCTCTATATATATATATATATATATATATATATATATATATTATTGGTTTTGTGCAACACCCATCCGTAGCATCGACCCAACCTTCATTTGCTCAAATCTCAAACACAATTCATCACATGAGCAAAGGTTATGCATCCAATTGAGCTTGTAGGGGAAGAGAAGGTTATCCCTTGTCATGAGTTATCTTGGATTCTCGTGTCTCAACCCGTGGTAAATCCCAAAAAGTTTTGAAACGTTGGTCTGGGCTTGAACCTTCAATAATGGATACACAATGTAGGGGAAGGGAAAGTTTTTCACTGTCATAAGTTATTCTAGATTCTCAACTCTAGACTCTTGCGTCTCAAGTTAGCAATTATATATGGGTTCGCAAAAACTATGGCCAAAGAGCTGCAACAAGTTATAACACCACCTTTAATCCAAGTTATCCTTTGACGAGCATTAGTGGGAACAATAGGTTCAATGTAAGGCTTTGATCCCTAAACATGACTTCGTCGAGGAGGTTCGATCCAACTACCACCGTTGAAGGGTCTGAGTCTCGACTTGTGGTGAATTGAAAATAGAGTTGAAACATTTCCCTGAGGCTTCCACCTTCAATAATATATACATCATGCGTTGTACACAGACTCCATTACCCTGGTTTAGAGTAAATGGTGGTAGCTCAATTTAGGGAGAATGAATCGCTATTAACCACCACCCATGTGAAGGGCCACATCTAGTTTATCGGTAAATGGTATGGAGATTCAAAAATGACATCAATCTTAACTCTAGCGTACAACAAATCACTGCAATTCAATGGTTGTTGTGGGAGATTGTGACATAAAAAATTTGGCTATATTTGACATGCATTTTGCCTGTCAAATTCCAACCATGCATGACATATCTAAAGTTTCTAAATCAACCATATTGCCAAATTCTTGGGGAATCTGTTCAGTAAAATGATTATGTGATGGATTCAACATGGACATCCCCTTAATATATCCAATCTCCTCGGGATGTCATCGTAAGGTTGTTTCCTGAGACTCTTCGACTCTTCACCATTGAAACACTCTTCACCATTGAAACTCTTCTCTGCCACTCTACATGGCAATGCTAGGAAGTGGTATGACAACCTCCTTGATGCTAGCATCACAACTATGGAACATTTGGAAGAAACCTTTCTCAAAAGATGGGGTATTCAGTTGGAAGACATCCCGGTACTACTAAAAAATTTGAGCATATAAAACAAACAAAGAATGAAATTGTCAGACAGTTCTAGGATAGGTTTGAAGACATACTACATCGAATTCTTGGAAGCCATCGTCTTGAAGACAAGTACAATATTCATTTCTAGGGTTTCCCCTTAGTGAAAAGGGCTCAAAAACGCTCGATGAAGCTCACATCATGGCTACAAGAATCGAGGAAAATATCTCTCTGTCCCAGGTAAGACACCTCTTTACCTTAGACACTCTTAGTTTGGAGAAATTAGTTTCCCTTGAGACCTTTACTAATGGTTTCCAAAATGAAGGAGAACAAACCATCGACCAACAAGAGGCTAAGGGGAAGGATCTTGATGAGGTTTTCTAGTCCCGCAAGGAAGAGCAAAGGATTACTCATGTTTCTGCCAAGAATAATGAGGATGTGGTTGAGGAGTTGGAACTTGAACACGATGATGAAGTATCGATATGTGCTCCTCCCTCTGATGAAGCCATCAACGAGTCTATTCCTCCTACACAAAAAGAAGAGGATGAGGTTAGTCATTTTCCTTTTCAGGATTTTGATAATACCTTATTCTATGATTTGTAGAGTGAAGAAAAATGGAATCCTCGAGCAAAATAGATCCTCCTTGTTGTACAGTTGAAGATGTAGAAGCAAGTCTTCCATTTGATGAAGTCATCCACATACTTGCAGCTCCTGCACAAGAACAAGTAAGCAAGGTGAGTTGTTTCCCTTTCCAAATTTTTAATGATTTTTTATCTTATGATGTGGAAAGTGAAGAAGAGTTGGATGTTTTTACCCCTTCATGCTATAATGAAGATGATGATTTTGTTGATAATATTAAAGAGTTCATACATGTCGGGAAGTGTAATTGTGATGTGATTGGATATGATGGGGCTCCCATTTACGACAGTGAGGGTCACGTCCAATATTTGCCTTTACCATTATCACATGAAGTTACTAATAAATTTGACATTTGACAACCAAGACATGACATTATTACAAATATTTTTCAGACACCCAAGGATGACTCGATGCTATGCTCTCGTAATATTTTTCGGTCATACCTTGAGGACTTTGATGATAGTTCCTTTGAGCACTTGGATTTATTCTATGAAGAAAATTATCAACTATCGTTGTGCTCAGATCCTGATGAGAGTGAGGAAGTTGCTTGCCTAAAGCAGGGTACTTGCGATAAGATTTTCCACCTCTCTTTGATTACTTTACCTCGCCATGTCACTAAAGGTATGGTTTGGAAACATGTCCCTTATCCCAAGTTTTCTGTAGGACAAAACCTCCTTTTGGAATTTAGGGGAAGGTTGAGTACCTCAAGAAGAAGCTTACTATCACAATCTTCCAACTTACCCTTGAGAAATTGTTGGTCATCCTTTCAGTTCTTGCTAATCCCTTCCCAGGGCTCAGGTTGTGAAGACGTCTGTGGTAGCCAACATTCAGACTCTTTGAGTTTGTCTTTTGAACCTTTGACCTTTTACGATCCCTTTCTGAGATGGATTGAGCACTTTCCTGAGAGTATGACTTGGCATTTTTGCCCCTCCCTCCCACCTCCGTGAGCTAGACTTTACGATTTCCGATGATATAATACATTATCTAACTCATGTTATTTTTGTGCTTAACTTATCACTATTTCGGTTTATGATGAAGCACATAGGCAACTATTGTGAGACATTGCTAGGATGGTTTCACTGATATTTGATTACACCTAGCATTCAACCAACAGGTAAGTAGAGGTAAGTAGGCACACATTTACATTAATTGTATATACCATCTGCATTTCATGCTAGAGTAATAGTATTTCTATCTATATATATGCTTGTTTATTTTTCATTTACTGTACCATATGTGAGTCAGGGGTGATATAACCACCCCAAATGATTACTAATAATCTTTTGTTGAGATCAAGCAAGTCACAGGGCATGCCAGAGATGCTGAGGTTCTCATGTACTCTACGGTGAGCACATGTCCTCGAGTTAGAGTCAGATGTTGTCCTCTAGCCTAGGGATAACTAAAGAGATTATGTCTCGAGGCCCACAAGTCCAAGACATGGAGTACTGAGAGCCATATTGACTTGAGTCTGGCCTTGGAGGGCCCATCCTTCTTCAACGCCTCCACCTTGTCAACAACAACAACATCCATCCCATCAACCTGGTCCTTCAACAACAGTGGGTCTTGCTCTATGAGGTAATGAGTCTGGGTATCATGGTATGTGTCACTCTGATTCTCAAAACATTTGAATATGTGCATTTAATTCTTTTTTACTTCTAATGTGTGTTTGGACCTTGTGCCTTTCCACTTGTCCACACCTGGGGGGAATGACAAGGTGCCCTAGTAAGTTTGTTCCCATAAGGTTTGAGTTGCCACTGGGTGGGTTCATGCCGTTCCCACCATACTTATCACTTTTCATCTTTCTCCTTCTCATCCATCCCATACATTGGTTCAGTCATTGGGTTTGCGAAGCTAGCAAAGGGTTGTACCTTGTCTTGTGGGAAGAAGGGGGTAAAGGCCCAGAGGGTAAAAGTAGCTGGCAAAAGATAAAAGCCAAAAGAACAAAACCTTCAGATGCTTCACCTAGGGATCCCCGAGAAAGCAATAAAATGCTTCTTAGCAAGAAACAGAGGGACACATAAAATAAGAAAATCAAGACTTAGTTGGAGGATAGGGGGTCTCATCACGAGCCAACCTATTAGGTCCATGGTCATGTAGTGGTATGACACTACCATTCAGCTGGTCACCACGCCAGGGTAGTGGCTCTTGGTGGCATAGCCAAGAGAAAGGGGGTCTCATCACGAGCCAACCTTCTCATCTCCGTGAAATGCTTGTGGGTAACATTGTCACCACTGATCACCACGCCAGGGAAGTGTCCCCTAACTAGTCTCTTGAAAGACAAAACAATAAGATAAAAAAGATAAAAGACATTAAATGAGCTTGGAAACATTTGCATCCATGACAAGGTGCAACTCACCCTCTTCAGAGACACCCACATGTAAGCCATACATTCCCCTGTCATCACTGTACCCATTGCTCAAACATCCCTACACCACCTTATCCACTTACATGTCCTGGATTTGTCTCCACCTGGAAATATCCCACGTCCAATGAGAATTAACCCAATATGACCCCCTGACGTCTTGTAGAATAACATAATGTCTTTGAGCACTTGTTTGGGAAAGGGGGGTTTATGCACATGTTTAAATAACTTGATTATTAGATGTGATTGACATTGCTATGATCCCTGTGACTTATGAGCCCATGGAGGGCGTACTTGTTGCTGCAGGGCCACACCCGACGGACAGGTACACATGAGGAGATGATTAGTTCGGACCTCCATAGGGATAAAATCCCACCAGATGGATGCTGAGACCCCAACGAGGGGCAACAACAGATCAAAGGTTTGCACCGGAGAGAGAGGAGGACATTCCACCAGAGACAACCTGGCAGGTTTGAATCCATGGGGGTCTTGCCCTCCCACTATGATGCAGGGCTTGGAAGGCCTATGATGTCACCTCTGTGACCCATGACGTCACCCGACGTTTGATGAACACTTTGGAGGCAGTTGTGTGCCAAGTGACACACATGGCTTGATCCAGAGGCCCTAGGAGGCCTAACATTTTGCTCCTGGAGGCCAACGTTGCACTAGAAAGGCCTAACGTCACCCTAAAAGGGCATGACATCACCCTTTTTGCTTGATTTAGGGTTTTAATTTGTCATTTAATGTAAAAACTGGATATTACATGTAAACTAGCCATGTCGACCTTTTTGACCTAATTCTGGTCATTGTAACCGTATAAATAAGAGATTTTCCCTTGTATTTTTTCATCATCTTTCACTCCAACAAGTGTGAGGTTTGAAATTTGCACCCTCATGAGTGTTACTTGGCTGAAATTTGGTGCGAACTTCTTGAAGGAGGCTTATTTTGGACTATTTTGGCATTTTTCTGGGTGGAGGTGTTCAACTAGGTTATTTGCTAGATGATTCTTGGTGAACGTAAGTAAATTTTCTGCAATTCTTCTTCATTGATTGGTTATGGTTGTACTTATCTTGCATTTACACTAAGATTATGAAATTGCTAGTTTAAAACTCTAGAAGGCTATAACACATGTTATTGTCCTTGCTTTAATAACCTTCACCTACTAGATTATGTTGGAAAATCGATTTTCTTGAAGCCTTTTTGCTTAGGGCCTTGCCATTGCAACACCGAAACACCATTTGCTTCATCTAAGCCGTCATATTTTCATCTCTTGAGTTAAAGGAGGAAAACTACTAGGGCCTAGGGTTACCTACTTCCTAGTAGCTATTTCCCCCCTAGGGGTTGATAATTGAAGCCTTGGGTTACCAACACTTCAATTATTGACCCTCTTGTCTCTATCTCTCTTATTATCATTTGTTCCTTCAAGATTTGTCGTTTCCTAAAAAAACTCCATTTACCCTAAAAAAACACTAATCTAAGCCTTGCCATTGAGTGATTGACAAAAGACTACTATCAAAGCCTTTACCTTGAGCTCTCTACTAACTACTCCTTACCTGAGAATAGTCTAATCTACTAACCTATTTGCTGTTGTTACTAAAGTAAGCTACAACCATCTATTGCAACACTAAAAGCACCTAAAAACAATCTAGAAAGTTGATAAATACACTGCCTTATTTGGTTATGACAAATGCTAGTACTTTGGTATTGATGAGTAATTATTCATGGTCATTTTGAAGCCATTTTAAGGTATTTATTGTGAAGCTACCGTCTTATAAACATTGCTGCTATAAATTTCTGTTTGCTTCACCATATATCAACTATTGCTTTTATTGATAAAGTCCATGGTTTTATGAAGTACTAACAACAAGTTATACTTGCAAAAGATATATTTTCTTGTTGCTTTGTTCTGGGCAGGTACATCTTAATTCTTCACTACTTCATTGGATTAAACCCCGAGACTTTCTGATCAGTGTGACTTGTGAGAGGGAGCATTTTCATAGAAATTTTAACCTTTGCCTTCTCAAAACCCCAGGTCACCAGGGATGTCTCCCCTGGGCTATCAACCCTAAATAGAAAGAGGTATCCTGTTGAGGTGACAATGATAGGATAACTTCATGTTAAGCCAATTTGCCTTCCCTAAACCTCATCCTTTGGAATAAGTACAAATTGTGCGATAACAGTACCTAATAAGCCAAAAACCAGGGTTCACCCACACCCTCAAACCAACCGGAGCTTCATGATTAGAAATGAGGAAGTGGAATATAATGTGTACTACATCTTGTACTACATTAGGAGGAATCACTAGCTTGCAACACAAATTTATACCTTCGTCTTGCCCCATCATTAAGTCCATCCAAAAAATATCGTATCATTCACACATTATGATCTCTCTATAAAAACCATAGGAACTACAAACTCATCTATTATACCAGATTGTTTAGGTCAATGAGAGAAACATGTTTAGATGCCTCAAAAAACCTTTGGAAAATGCCTACGATCAGTAAATGTACCTATTAGACCCAAAATCCAGGGTTGATAGCTTTGGGATAGCCATTAGAGCGGGTGGTCTAAGTGGAGATTTGTAATCTCCACCGAGTGCAGGATCTCAAACTCTTTATAACCCATTTTCGGAGTAATGCAGATTCGAGCAACGCAATGAGGTGCTCTTGGGCGCACAGTTGCAGGGTTCAGAGCTCACATTGAAGCGATCTTATTTAGGGACAACATGCTTTAATATCCCTTTAGACCCGCTGCTAAAATCTGCCAAAACGCTTAGTAGACTCATGGCGAGCTCGTATATCAACATGGCCAATGATTCCAGGTTAAAGCTACCACCGATCATGGAAAGTGAGTGCAAGCCCCAATGTATCACCCCCAATCAAATGGAATCTCATGTCCTGGACTTATTGGCGACCAACCAATGGTAGCTGATTTCCTCCTCTTTAACAGTACCAACCTCCGACTTGTGATACAAAGGAATGACAAATGGAAATCAGGTTGAACAGGGAAAATATCGACGAAGCCCACTAATTCCCATCCATTTTTAGAGCCCAGGAGGCACAGAGGGAAAGAAACCCTTGGGCCTAGAATTAGAAAACTCTTAGATGGGGACTATTACCATGAATTAGTCGTTGAATTACCCATTTGTTGAAGTCAATTGATTGCTATCAATTTTGTGTTTTAGTTCGCTTAATTCACCACTTTACACGACTGCACTGATTTCACTGATAGTTGCTTTTACTTTATTGGTTGTGGGCACCGCTACCATCTCTATGGCTTGACACAAAGCTTTTTTCTTCTATTTTGTGGCTCTAGAGACCTTTAGTTATTTCGCTCATAGTACCCCCACCCATTGTAATGTAATTTCTAGCGCGTTGAAAGGGTTGTTCATAACCCATTTTAAGGCCCGTGGAAAAGTGAATTTGAGTCTTAGTTGTTTTGTGCGATGGGAAGCAAGACAAAGCTTATTCCCCTTTTACTCCCTATAGATCTTAAGTCAGGCAAATCACTTTCGGTTCTGATAAGTTTTGAATAAGAGGACGTAGAGGCTATGGTTCAAGCTTCACTTTGGTGAGCTCCAACAATGGGGGTCTGGTTAAATGCGAGTGGGAGGCTACAACCAGTCCTTAGGGATTGTGAGTGTAGCCTAATGCCTTGAACCTCAATAAAAATAATTGGATCATTGAAGCTATTGGATCTTTCTCCATCCCACTATAAGGTATCACAACATAGTCAATTAGATTCTTCGTTGCATCGAGAATTAGCTGATTTCTCTCTCTCAGGATCGTGATGACACAATGCAATTCGAGTTGATTCATGGTGTGGAGAGTAGCTTAAATAGAACGCATTTGGATGCATCGATGTAGATCAAATCTCCACTCAGACCTTGCCCGATGCAGATAAGCGATTTTCAATTCCTTATTTACAACACAAATTAATGCAACTAGTAGGTACTTAGGGTAAAACAAAGATTGTATAAACAAAGTGGAGAAGTATATAGGTAATATAACAAAACGAGTCCTTTCAAATCAATCGAAAAGGAATCCTGATCGAAGCTTGGCCAAGGTGGTGAAATATTCCACCCTCGCCATTCTACACAATTTTAGATAAGTTTGCAGCAGTTATTTGTGGAGTCAGGGCGCCATTTTGAGGGTTTCTACATGATTGGAGCGTACTTCGAAGGAAAGAGAAGCTTGTTTTTCCTAAAGGACAGTGGATCTAGAGTAGATCTCACCATAGGAGGGTTTTCCATCCCTAGGGTGACCTTTCTCTTCAGTTTGCGAGGGTTTATCACCTCATAATTATTTATTATTAAAGCTGGGCGAATTTTTGAAGGAGGGCGCACTTGTCCTTAGAGATACAGAGCTTTGGAGGATCATATCTACAACTACAACCAATGAATCTCTTCTTATGAGTTTATCATCTTCAGATCTACAGATTTGAAACCATTATCAGGGGTTTGGAGGCCAGATCTAGCAAGGCCAAAATTCCTAGGAGAGTTCTAGCTAGAGAGGGGTGCAACTCAGCTAGAGCAACCAACTATAGAACACAAGAGAAAGAAATTGATCTTTCAGATCTTTCATGCAGTTGTTGGGAGTTCAGGAGAGCTTATCTCTCTTTATTGTTATTGTATATTGGATCTATTATTAGCCACACACATTATTCTTCCATCTCTATTCTAGATTTGTCCATCTCTTGTACCGAGGTCATGTATATATTTAAATAAAATGCAGATCTGAGGTATTTGTGGATATTTTCTTGTGTTATTTCTATTATATCCGGTTGTGTATCCAATGTTTCTATATTTCCATCATTTACTTGTTGTAAAAACTCTATAAATCAACCCCAACACAACTTAGAAGAAAAAGACATCAAACTGCTTGACAAAATACCACAATTAGAAAAACAATAATCCATCAAATTCTCGGTAAATCTACTAGGGAATTTTACAGTGGTATCAGAGCGCAAATCCTCCCAGCCTGTGATGATTGCTAATGGAAGGATATGACAAAAGGAAGAAGGATAGAAAGGCGAGAGAACCAGAAACAATTCCAGAAATGGAGGAGAGACATGAAATAGGGGATTGTAATGACAAAGGGGTTGAGTTGGAAAATATAGTTCAGGAATTGAAGCGCTCCATTGACAGGACACCGTTTGAAATGAAACATCACTTGCAAGAGACACAACAACACTTGTCAAGGGGACAAACAACTTTGCCAAACATACACACCACCTTAGCAACAAGACATGACACGATTGCACAATTACTAATGTAGATGGTACATCGCAAGGAATCACCTAACTATGGAGGGAACAATGGTGCTAGTGGATCTCATGGAGGAGAACGATATCACATGGAGTCTAATCATAGGACCCATATTGAGGGACAAATCCTCTTTGGGGGCGCAAACGATAGGATGCCAGGGAGTAGCAGGGTCACGCCTAGGCCTTACATGCCTAGTTTTTTGGACGCACAATAACAAGATGTTCACTTCCAGGGGAGTATGGAGGTAGAAGATAACTTTGAGTATGCAAGAGAGTATGCATCCTTGAGCGCAGGTTTCAGGAGACAAGTCACACTATCTAAATATAGTGGAATCAAGTATAGAGGAAGGCCTAGAGAATTTCACAGGGGCAACAATGAGCTAGGGTGCAAAGCATGGAAAATGAAGATTTTCCCCTTAGATGGAATAGCTAAATCTTCAGCAAAGGCATGGGTACAAAAATTGGATGCCTATCTACAACTAAACCCCATGATGGAGTTGGATGCCATCAAATTTGCTACCTTGTACTTGGAAGGCAAGGTCCATGAATGATGGTACCATGGAATGACCATTTTTGGGCATGTTGACCACCTATTTCAACTAGGTGTCAACGTCATGTACCATGAAGAGATGTACCTTGTGGTACAACACATTTTGAAGACTTATGGCTCAGTAGGGCAAGATTCCCCCCCAACACGTCTTTCTATGTACTCATAATGTCTGCTCCTTTGCGTGGGATAATGATGTAATATGTTAGCATGAGTCAATTTTTAGTTAGTTTCTTAGGACTTTATCATTAGGGAAGTCCTTTCATCGAGTGTTTTTTTTTCCTTAGGTAATTAATCTTGCCTACTAGACAATTTTAATTATCCTTAAGTTTTTCACTCACAAAATCCTCCAAAGTGGTGAAATGCGTTCTAATGATTGAGAACAATGGGTAACTAAGGTTTATAAATGTTGTAAATAACCATGCTAGACATCTCCTAGAGTCTTGCAGAATTCTGTTAAGTTTTGATAGTTTTTTTTTTAATTATTAAAATTTTCCATGAATTGGAAATTCTAATTATTTTTGATGTAAAATGTAAAAATTTGGTTCTCGTGGATTTTGTATAGGGGTGTGGGTACTCAAATCAAATGGTAGATGACCCCCTACACACTTGGACCAAATTTCAGCTCAATTGGAAAAGTTGTACTAGGTCATTGTCCACGAGGAGTCTGTTGACCACCTATTTCAACTAGGGGGTCAACTCCATGTGCCATGAAGCTATGCACCTGATGGTGCAACCAAGTTGAAGACTTTTTGGTTCTATAAGGAAATTTTTCCTCGACATTGTTTTTTGTAATTGGAATTTTCGCTTCCCTGTGTGGGATAATAATGTAATGAGTCAGCATGCATTATATTTTAGGTTAGTTTCCTAGGACTTTATCATTATGGAAGTCCTTTCATCGAGTGTTTTTTTCCTCAAGTAATTGATTTGGCCTAACCAACCATTTTAATTGCCCTCGAGTTTTTCACTCCCAATAATCCTCCAAAGTGGTAAAAGTTCCAATGATCGAGCCCAATGGGTGACTAGGGTCTAGGAATATTGTAAATTACCATACTAAACATCTCTTAGAGTCTCGGAATTCCGTCAAGTCTAAGTAGTTTTTTTTTTTTTTTAATTTTTTAAAATTACCCAGTTAATTGTAATTTTAATTAATTTTGATGTAAAAATGTAAAAACTAGGTCCTAGGGATTTTAATAGGGGCCTGAGTACTCAAAAGAAATAGAATGATACCCCCTACACCCTCGGACCAAGTTTCAGCTCAATTGGACAAGTTTTGCTAGGTCATTGTCCATGAGGAGTCCAAGTCAGTCAAAAATCAACAAATAATTGGCTAATTTAAAAAAGCCAAAAATTGTAAAATGAGAAAAAAGTCACAAGAGAGAGTGGGAAATGTTTCCTAACCTTTTTCCTGAGCTGGAAAAGTAATTTTCCACTTAAACCCCCCCCCCCCTTGCTTAGCCAACAACTTAAAGTGGTGTTCTCTATCTAATTGACATGTGAGAATTAAAAAGTTTAAATGAAAAAAACCACCTAAACCCTAAATTCGCCCTCATTGGTGTCTAACTTAATGTTTGACCATAGGCAAAGGTGTTTGTCCCCTTTCCTCACTCAACCCTCAAACCCTAACTTACCAAAACCCTAAAAGTGTCTCTTCCTTGACTTTATCTTTACATCTTTGATGTGTGACATTTGGAGCTCATCCAAGAGGGGTCTCTCTCCTCTCCCAAGTATAAAAGAATGCTCACCTCCCCCTCATTTCACATCTATTCTCAGTCCACTGTTACTATACCCAAATCTCTCACACTCCTCTCTCTCTTCTTGTTCTCATTTTTTCTTCTCAAGTTTGTGGCAAGTATTTGCTCAAACTTGCTTCTATTGGAATAAAGGAAAGATTTGGAGGGAATTTCATGGTGCATTGAGAGTCTTCTTGATGCTCCTTATGGTTTTGGTTTGAGGTGATATTGTTGTCATATTTTTCTTGTGGGTTTTCTTGCTTTGAAATTTTATTGAGGAGATCCCAATCAAAATATTTTGTTTGGTTAAGTTTATGGTAGTATTGTTGTAGACTTGGTGAGTTACTTGTGTGGTATTGGAAAGTATTTTGCAATTTACATTTCATGTGTTCACCTCCTTATTGTTTTGTAGCAATATCTAACTTATTTGTAGGTAACTAAGGATTTGGAGAAACAATTTTCAGATTTGGAAAGTTGCTTGTTCAACCAAGGGATTCCACCATTAATTCTGTTCTTAACTTTTATCATTTCTTGAAGATTTGTGGTGGTTTTTCAGTTCTGAAATAGTCCCTAAATCATATTACATGTTAATTTTTTTATGGTAAAAATTTCTGTTTTCACTAACAAAATTTTTTGTGAATTGTTTTGTACATTTTCAGCATTTCCAACAAGCTTTAGCTTGCTGTTTTTTGCAAATTCTCGCTAGAAAAAGGGGAGGTGCTTCCCATTTTGAGCCACAAAACACTCAAGAAGAGCCTCCAACTTAGGGTAACAAATCCATTTACTTCTCTCTTCTCTTTCTTTGATTGTAAGCAACCCAAGAGAGTCTCTAGGGCTTGCTTTTTTCAATAATTTCTAATTTTTTGTTTGTAATAAGTTGTAAATAATTTGTGCCTGCACCTAACAAAGAGACTTGGCTTGGCTTTGCCACCCATGCTAAATCGTAAGGCTAGGATTTGGAAGTAATTTTCTGTTTTAAGTTTTTATTTTGTGTCCCCACTTGTCCTTAAGGAATGGTTGTGTGGCTAAGTTTACTTGCTTTCTTTCCAAGTTTTTGTCGTCCTTATACACACTTGCAAACGTGAGCTAAGTCCTGCTCACTTAGTGTGTCCTCGGAGGCACAATGCCTAAGTTCAATGTTCACGCTGTCACTTTGACTTGAACCTCTTCCGTCTAGGCTAACCCCTAGGGAAGCCAAGGGGGTTAGTGTTAGAATATGAAGGATGTGTGCTTGTTTAACCATTGACAATACCCTTGTCACCCAACCATAGGCCGAAGCCACCCTCCGAGCACCTTAACCTTGACAGAGAATCATTTCGGAAGCAAACCCTAGGCTAGATAGCCATACAAAGGGTATCACACCTTTCCCCAAGGATAACGCATCAACAAGAGCTGATTATATAGTCCAAACCCTAGCTAAGAGATAGTCCAAGCCAAAACGTAACTGCTAGCTACAACAACTGCACCATCATCTCTCCTCCAAACTTGTGCACAAGACTGCAACTGTACTGCGCAGAACTGGCTCTCTGAAACTGCTGAGATGTGTCAAATGAGAGACTGGTGCCCTGTATTTATAGTGGTTATGACAGACTTACTAGGGCCGACTTCTCCTTCTGGGCACCTGTCTGTTCAGTATATTATTATTATTTCTGGCCGATTTTTTCTCTTAGAGGCTAATAACCTAATATAAATTATTTTCTTGAGCCGACAAGACTTCTAGGGTTATTAGCCAACTCATTAGGGTTTTCTCTTGCTTCTCGAAGTCTTCTATTCTTGTCAGGTTTACACGTGGAGGTAAATACCTCCCGCAGCTACCATAATATCAACACTCCCTCCTAGCTAGGGAGGTATTACAGGTAATGGTCTTGAGTACAAAAACATACCATTCACCCGGTAGCATCAACATAGTCGTCTAGACTATCTCATGACTAGATCATGAGCACCATCATCACCATCAGTGTCATTAGCTGCATCATCTCTCTAAACCATACTCTATCTGAGTAATCAGACATGATGCTCACTCCACAGAGTGATACAAAAGCCATTCTTCTAATCTAGAAGAGTAAATGCTCTGAACCATTTTCCGTATGGAAAATCTTTGTTCATCATTGATGTGGCTGATGATTATCTCCAATAAACAACTGATAGTATTCAAGGCAATCAGAACAAAAATAGAACACAATTGTGTCTATCCATAGTAGTACATAACTACAATCCAGTGGTACACTACCACACCAAGTAACACACAAGTACTCGATCAACAACGTATAGTCACAAACAATGGAACATATCCACCACAATAGTCTACATCCACTGTCATACAATCTTCATAACAAACATCTGATAACAACTTGCACAAAAATAATGTTATGATATAAACTGAATCATTTGGGCCAATCTTTCACTCACA
>ML835300.1:0-17518 GCA_009831015.1 Picea engelmannii | reverse complement strand
TTTAACCATTGACAATACCCTTGTCACCCAACCATAGGCCGAAGCCACCCTCCGAGCACCTTAACCTTGACAGAGAATCATTCTGGAAGCAAACCCTAGGCTAGATAGCCATACAAAGGGTAGCGCACCTTTCCCCAAGGATAACACATCAACAAGAGCTGATCAGATAGTCCAAACCCTAGCCAAGAGATAGTCCAAGCCGAAACGTAACTGCTAGCACCAACAACTGCACCAACAACTCTCCTCCAAACCTGTGCACAAGACTACAACTGCACTGCGCAGAACTGACTCTCTGCAACTGCTGAGATGTATCAAATGAGAGACTGGCGCCCTGTATTTATAGTGGTTCTGACAGACTTAATGGGGACGACTTCTCCTTCTGGGTACCTGTCTGTTCAGTATATTATTATTATTTCTGACCGATTTCTTCTCTTGGAGGCTAATAAACTAATATAAATTATCTTCTTGAGCCGACAAGACTTCTAGGGTTATTATCCAACTCATTAGGGTTTTCTCTTGCTTCCCGGAGTCTTCTATTCTCGTCAGGTTTACACGTGGAGGTGCTAGCCTCCTTATTTATACAAGACTGGCACGTGTGAAGTGTCTCTTCACTGGCAGGGCTGACTTCTCCAACTGGGTGGTTATAACCACCTTTATTATATTTCGGGGCCTCTTGATATATTTTGGGGCCGACTTCTTCTTTTGCCTTTTACAATTACATTATGACCAATCCGCAAAAGGGGATTTGGTCCTTTTACAATAACCGACATGATCAATCCACAATGGGGATTGATCCAATGGATAATATATTAGATAATAATAAGAACACACTTTGCATTTACATTATTTTAACATATGGCTCATTAGTTACTCATGTATCCTATATCTATTGTAAATTATTCACTCTTTGAGTGTGGAATACGGTTAATGAGAATTCTTCCATTCTTTCTATCTTGCTTCTTCTTTCTCAATTTCTCTCTGCAAATGTGTGTAGTATTTTATAGCTAGATCTATTCTGTGCAGGTTCAACACATTTATATGCCTGTAGGGAGTGGTGATGACAGGTTTCGCACCCTCCTCCAACTCTCTGATGTGTTCAAACCCCCTATCTGGTGGTGCCCCTGGTGGTATAGGCTCAAAGACCTTGTTGTGCATGTCCATGCTTTTCTGGATCTTCTGGTGAGTAGTGATTTTCTCCCTTCTTGTCTACCCTGACTGATATTCTACATTTTGTTGCATAAACAATGTATTCCCTCCTGAAGATGGCCTCCATGCGTTTTTTTGTCACCACTCTCGGTGTGTTGCCTGTCATACCCCTGAGAACCACCTCTTTTCCCATTTTCTTTTGTGAAGGACATTTCCATGGTTTTGTAATTTGTGGTGATTGGCCCCAATATACTAAGCCATTGTAATCCAAGGATGATGTTGGTGTCTGGAAGGTCCATAACATAGAAATCTTGTGCCAAATCGTGCTTGCCAAATGTAAGTTTCATTCCTGAGATGTATCTGTCACAAGGCATGGTGTGCCCCTTGCTACCTCTACACGAAATCCCTCAAACTCAATTGTCGGTATATGTCTTCTTTGCAGTAGGGCTGAGTCAATGAAGTTGTGTGAGGCACCTCCATCAATGAGAAATGAGACCTTCTGCCCTTGTAGCACCCCTCTCATCCTAAAAGTGTTGAATTTAGGCACCCCGCTGATGGATGCAAGTGTCACCTTCTCATCTGTTGTAAGGCCATGACTTTCATCTTCCTCTTTTTCCTGCCCTGGGGCTTCTGCCTCTATGTTTTGTAGATGGTCGAAATCTTCATCCTCCTCCTCATCCGAGATCACCTCAATGTAGTGGGATTTGCCCTTACCCCTGCATTTGTGTGTTGGATCTCATGGTTCTTTGCAGGTGAAGCACAACAACTTCCTCCTCAATTCCCTCCTAGTGGGTTCATCCATCCTACCCCTTCCTCGGTCAAACCCCCTCGGGTATCTCCCTCCTTGGTTCATAGGAGGTCTTTGGTATCTACCCCCTTGGTTTAGAGGAGGTCTAGGGGTGAATCTCATCTTTTCTGTCGATCCTAAGTCCATGGTCTTCCAAATGACATCATGCAAGTTGGTAGGATTAAAAGCCTTGAACCAACCCCTCAAGGGCTCCATTAACCCTTCTGTGAAGAGCATCATAAGTCTCACTTGAGACAAATCTTGTACCATCACTGCTAGTCTCTTGAACTCTTCTATGTAAACCTCCGGTGATCTTGTCTATCTGAACTGTGTGAGCTCCCTAAAAGGTAGCTCCGGGTCCCCCTGGTCAAACCTGTCAATGAGCCTATGTGTGAACTCTATATAGGATGTGATATGATTGTGACCCAATGTGGTCAACCCATGGTACCACCAATCATGAGCCTTGCCCTCCAAGTACATGGTGGCAAATTTGATGGAATCCATCTCCCTCACGGGGTTAAGTTGTAGGTAGGTATCCATCTTCTGCAGCCATGCTTGTGCAGTCACCTTAGAAGATCCATCAAAATAAGGAATCTCTATCTTGTTTGCCCTGCGCTCCAATTCCTAGTTGGGCTTTTGATATTGTTTAGGCTTACCCCAAAACTTGATTCCACAATACTAGTCCAGCGTGACTTACCTCTGCAACCCTGCACTTAAGGCATGATACTCCTTGGCATAATGCTAAAAGTTGTCCTCAATCTCATCCTCATAGTTGCGATGTGGCTGGTTATCCAAGAATGTAGGTAGCTAGGGTCTAGGGGTGGTCCTACTGTGTGTTGGCCCCTGAGGTGCTCCACCTCCATAGCTCTGTCCCTCAGTGTGATAACAGGGGCTATGCTCCTACTGAGGTCTAGTTCCCTCATGAAATCCACTAGCTTCCCTGTTGGCATAAACCTCCAGACCCTTCCCTACATGATTCATCTGCATTAGGATTTGCGCAAGTTTCTCATGGATGGCATTCACTCTTTCCAGAGTCTCTGTTATTTCCATCTGTCCCCTGTGCACTAATTCCTAGTTTTCCTGTAGATGATGTACACGGGTACTCTGTGTCAGATTTATGGAGTGTTGTAACTCCTTAGCGAAACCTGCTAGGATCTATGGCTCACTGTCCTCACCTGACCCCTCCATTTCTCCCTCTGTCTCACTTATCTGCTTCCTACATCTGCTAATGCAAATACCACCGAACTTCTGCATGCGCTAATCCCCACAAGTTGGGAGGATCAATGCTCTGATACCACTGTAATGTTCTGGACCCAAAGTTTTTGCTCGGAACACTAACTGCTAATTGTTGGTTGTGTTTGCTTATGTATTTGCATGTTTACTCATGAAGTTGCACATTATTGATTTACTTGATGTTGATTAAGCAATGGAATAATAGATCTGAAGCATATAATCATAAACAAGACAAGATATACAAAGAACACTAGTATAGGACCAATAATGTCATATTTGACCTTTATTTAGATAGTAGGAAGATCCTTTGCACAAGAGATCTGCAGATCTGGAAGAAAACCCCAAGAATATCAAAATGGGTTGCCAGCCGATACAATAATAAGTAATACAAAGATAATAGCCTCCCAAAGGCTGTCTGAGAAGAGAGGCTGTAAATACCACCGAACTTCTGCATGCGCTAGTCCCCAAAAGCTGGGAGGATCAACGCTCTGATACCACTGTAATGTTCTGGAGCCAAAGTTTTTGCTCGGAACACTAACTGCTAATTGTTGGTTGTGTTTGCTTATGTATTTGCATGTTTACTCATGAAGTTGTGCATTATTGATTTACTTGATGTTGATTAAGCAATGGAATAATAGATCTGAAGCATATAATCATAAACAAGACAAGATATACAAAGAACACCAGTATAGGACCAATAATGTCATATCTGACCTTTATTTAGATAGTAGGAAGATCCTTTGCACAAGAGATCTGCATATCTGGAAGAAAACCCCAAGAATATCAAAATGGGTTGTCAGCCGATACAATAATAAGCAATACAAAGATAATAGCCTCCCAAAGGCTGTCTGAGAAGAGATCCAAGCCTCCAAAGCCTCATAGCATGCAAGATAAGACTGAAGATAAGAGAACTCGATCAATATACTGCAGAACCCCTCCAATTGGCTGAGTCACCATGCTCTCGCTGTTAATGAACCCTCAAGTTTCGTCCCTCCACTTTCTGAGCTTCAAATACCTCCAAACTCTCCTGAAATGTATATCGGGCTAATAGAATCCTCCAGGCCAAGTTTCAAGCTGAACGAAGAAGTTTTGCTCCTCCAACTGAGCAAACCCTCTACTAGTGTGCACCCTCCTAGTTTGACTGAATCAATGAGATTTCGTTCTCCTCTCTAGGAGTCTCCAACTGTCACTGAAATCTCTAGAATAATAGATCGGGTCAATACGAACAAGCTAATGAAATATCAAGACAATCTATGAAGATCTGGGCCAGTAAACAATGAAAACCACTTCTTGCAATGCGCCCCTCTCTCCTCCAACTCGTGCCAAGCTCAAGGAAATACACTGCTAGGATAACCTCCTCCGGAATAGACCAGAAATGATGCTAGGGACCATACGAAGAAAAACCAGATGCTCCTTTGCCAAGAAGCCCCCTCATTTCTCCAGATCGAGCCAAACTCCTCAAGGTGGTGCGCCCCCTAGCTAGAAACCCCCTAGGTTGAGCATTGGCTTGCTTTTGCCTCTAGATCAAACCCCTGCAACATTGTAGAATGTTGTGGAAGGATTATTTCACCTCGTGGACCAAGCCTGTATCAAGAAAGGTGGAATCTTTCACCACCGAGTTGATCTTTAGGGTTTTAGACTCAAAACCCTCAAAACTTCTTGTGCTCAAGAGCTCCAATGAAAAATAAGATAATAATCCAGAATGCCTTAGAAGTGCGCCCTGTCCTTTCCTTTATAGCTCCATTCTATTCATATGTTGAGTTAGTTAACCCCTAGGGTTAACTCTTAACTTTAACTCACCTTTTCTTTCTTTCATCGAGTTACCCTTTTTCGCACCAAGTCAACTCAGTAATAGAATGTTATGTTTAGGAAGTGTCTTTTGGTTGACTTTGTGCCCAAGATGTTTGAGACTATAGTCTAGTGGGGATAGCTAGACTACTGAGTCTCTCCTGACCTCTTCATCAAGAGGTGGGGGACATTACATTGGACATGTTCACAGTTCCAACGAGCCTCTTCTATTTTGGATAAAGTTTTAGAGACTCATGATCCAAAGACATTTGCAAAAGCTTCGGGTCATCCATATTGGGATACAACAATGAATGAAGAGTATAATTCTTTAATGGAAAACAATACTTGCGATCTTGTACCTCTTCTGAAAGGAAGAAAACATGTCAGATGTAAATGGGTCTACAAAACTAAGTATGCATCAGATGGAAGTGTTGAAAGATGCAAGGCTTGATTTGTTGCCAAAGGATTCTCCCGAGTTGAAGGCATTGACTATAATGAAACCTTTTCCCTTGTAGCCAAAATAAATTCCATCCGTCTTGTTCTAGCCCTTGCAACCTCACATAAATGGGAGGTCCATCAAATGGATGTCAAATTTGCCTTTTTGCATGGGGATTTGCAAGAAGAAATATACATGGAAAAACCTCCTAGCTATGTCCAAAATGAATCTAGCCTTGTTTGTCTCCTTAAAAATTCTCTTTATGGTCTTAAGCAAGCTCCTCGAGTTTGGTATGCCAAAATAGACAACTTTCTTCTTGATACCAGTTTTTCTAGATGTCATTCTGACCTTAATGTATATACCAAGAAAGTAGGAAGCCATCTCATAATCCTTGTTCTTTATGTTGATGACCTTATCTTCAATGGTAGTGACCCAAAACTTTTGACCCATGTGAAATCCAACCTTAAAAAGAAAATTGAAATGATTGACTCAGGCTATTTGCACTATTTTCGTGGCCTCCAAGTTTTGCAAACCAATGAAAGAATTTTTCTTTACCAATCTAAGTATGCTTGTGACCTTCTTCGCCGCTTTCACATGGATGATTATAAACCATCCCCTTCTCCCTTCCAGTCCAGAGTCAAAATTGATGCCACATGTACTTCTCTCGAAGTTGATGCCACTTTATACCGTCAATAGTTGGTAGCCTCTTATATTTGATTCATACAAGTCCTGATGTTTCCTTTGTTGTTGGTCTTACTGCCTGGTATATGCAAACACCCCATAAAAGTCATTGAAAAGAAGCTAAAAGGATACTTCCATATGCCCGGGGTACAATTTAGTTCAGGATACATTACAACACAAGGGGACTCATTTATTGGTTGGTTTTATTGATTCATATTGGGTCGATGACCCTGATGATCGAAATTTTACTACAGGTTATGTTTTCATCCTTGGTTCAAGACCTGTCACTTGGGTCTATAAGAAACAACGGGCCATTTCTATTTCTTTAGCAGAACCAGAGTATTGAGCAACGATTAATGCAAGTCAAGAAGCCTTGTGGCTTCAACAGATCCTTTCAGAGTTTGGATTCCAGCAACATCATCTGACCACCCTCTTGTGCGACAATCAGAGTGCCATCAAGCTACCAAAGATCCAGTTCAACATCAATGCAGGAAACATATCAAGCTACACATGCATTTCATCAAAAAACTCATTCATGATCGAGTTGCTGAAGTGCTATTTTTCCCTACAGAAGATCAAGTTGCAGACATTTTCACAAAGGCTCTTACAAAAGCAAAGTTTTCCAAACTTCAATCTATGTTAGGAGTTCAGGAAGTTGTCATTAAGGGGGGATAAACTCTAATGCCTCCTTCCTTCTCCTATTGTGTCTCCTTTGTAATCTTTCAATCCTATCCCATGTTGTTCATAAAGAGGAATGTTAGGATATTTATGTTGAGATTTGGGTACCTTGGAAAGTGGTCCCCATGTGTTTATGAGTCTCTAAACACAAAGGGGAAGACTATTACCCTTGTTACTTTACTTTATGATTCTAATTTCACTTTGACTTAGGAGATTTAAGTCAAAAGTGAAATATGTCACTTAAGTCATTAAAGTGATAATTAATTCACAAAGTGGGTGAATTAATAAACATAAAACAAACTAAGGAAAGTGGGTTTCCTAAGTGATATTTAGGGATTAAATCTCACCTATTGATTAGACTTCGCTAGATTGGATCTAGGCCATTGATCTTTTAGGGTTTGGCCAAAGGAGGCTAAAGGAGGGTATAGTTCATTTATGAGACTTATTCTTCACTTGTGAGAAGAGGAGAAGAGGAGGAGAGCTTGGGCGCATTTCTTGAGGAGAGAAAGGCACACTTGTTTGAGGGTTTGTCCAATGAGGTGAGGGAAGGTGCATTGCTTGGAGGAGGTGCTTCCATGGAGGAGGAGGCACATTTATGAGCATAGGCACATTCTAGTCTTGAGGGCGCACTTGGAGGAGGAGAGGTGCACTTCATACATGAGAGGAGTTGTGTAGGAGGAGTGGCACACTTGTTGTGGGGAGAGCCTTGGTGAGGAACTAAGGGCGCACTTACTTAGAGGAAGCATTTGCTAGAGGAGGGGCGCACCAAAGCTAGGTGCACACCAAGCCATGGAGGAGGGCGCATTTGTGTAGAGGGCGCAAGCTTCAAGGGAGAATAACAAGGGTTTCTCAAAGCTTCAAGTGGGTTAAGGCAAGGTCAAGGCATGTCAAGAGGTAAAGGCAAAGGCTCAAAGGCAAAGGCTTCAGGATAAAGACAAAGGCAAGCAAAGGAAGAAAGGAACACCAAGGCAAGAGGCACCTTACTTCACAAGGCTTGTGGGGAGGTCTTCAAGGAACTTCAAGGCATCCGCGAGTGGTTTCTATTGTACCAGGTTCACTTGTATATGTTTCATGTGTTGTATATTTTTCTTTGAGGCCTTCTATATATATCTTCTCCAAACTGGTTTTTCCCATGGGGGGTTTTTCCAGGGTCATGTTGACCAAAAACATGTGTCAATTTCATGCGTGCTTAGAAGTGTAGATCAACATTTTAAAGTTAAAATATCTAGAGGTAGTGTTATTTGTTTTGATGTATATTTCATGTGCTAACATTGAGTAAAGAAAACACTTGCAAGGGAACCTCAAAAGGACACTTAACCATCAAAATATTGCGTTGAAAGTTGATGACTATTTGCTGTCCTAAAACAACAACAAGAGATAGCCACAAAGTTACTTAGAGCCAAACTAAGGTCAAAGACAAACTTTATTTGGCAGCCTCATAGGACCTAAAAAAATCTACTATTTAAACACTTAGGAGTTAGTTAAGATCAACTTGGTCTAATGTGTCATTAGGTAAAAATGTGTTTCTTTAGTGTGCATTAGTATGCATTTCTAGTTAGGTAATTTGACGGTCACAATATGTTCCCAACATAGAGTGATCTAATGGATCATATTCTCCTCAATCTTAATGACTACATTGATCCGTGGCTTAACACCCGGATGGTCCATGATCTCTATTTAAAGAGAATGGAGGGTCATTTGTTGATGATTGATTGTGAGAAACTATCTTGTAAATCTCTTTGTAATATTTTCTTTTGCATTAATAA
This sequence comes from Picea engelmannii, assembly GCA_009831015.1. NCBI lineage: Eukaryota > Viridiplantae > Streptophyta > Pinopsida > Pinales > Pinaceae > Picea > Picea engelmannii. The sequence continues at coordinate 9,003 of ML835300.1, read as the reverse complement.
ATTGCTCCAAGTGGCCATGTGTCAATTTTCACATGCAAATCTACATGACTAATTTTTAGATCTGAAAATTGCTTCCTAGTGAATTAACAGTAAACCCTAGTTGTTATCACTGAACAATTTTACACTGAAAATAATTGATTGAAAATATATGTAGCGGAAACAACAAGATCATAGATGAGTAATCAACACACATGAGACACAATATTTTTGTTCTATAACTTTATCAAACTCAGAAATTTCGAGGGAAAAACCAACCCTAAAGGCCAATACAATTTCACCAAAATCCGAGGACAACCTTGCCCTCTCAAAACCAAAAAAACAAAAAACAAACCTCAACAAATCCCTGAAAGTTTCCTCTCCCCACAAATCTGTTGCAGGCCACTTGTACAAATTGTTGACGTCATCCTATACAGACCTAATCCTACCCAGAAACCCTGTACGGATGTACATTGTGCCTTCTGTAACCTGCGTACATACATAATTGTTCCCACTGCAACTCACATACATATGTGATTCACCTTCCTAAAACCCGCATACATACGCGACTATGCCCACTGCAACCCGCATACATGTACAAAAACATGTACGAACAATTTCATATGATTCACTCAGTTTCTTCCTTCATAGGCCAGATTTGCTAGAGTTACAGACATTCCTTTGTTGAGATCACCAAGCTCCTTGGCACAAGTGCAAACTCACTTATGCCAACTCCATCATGTCTCCACACACTTTACACAATCTGAAATGTCACAATGACCTCTCTCCTTTATATACAAGTCTTAGGGGTCAAAATAGAAGCCCCTCCACAAGTCAACATCAAATTAGACTTTCTTATGGGTGTGAAGTTGTAATATCCCCAATAGAGCTAGGCTAGGATATTATGTTAGCTTGTGCAATTATATTGTTTCCGGTTGTGTGCTTTTGTCAAACAGTTTGCATTACATATGTTTTCTGTTATAATTTGGTTAACAACTTTCTACAAACAATTTGCATACATTCTTGTAATGTCCCCCATCTCTTGATGAAGAGGTTCAGAAGGACTTAGTGGTCTAGCCATCCCCACTAGACCATAGTCTCATGCAGCATGGGGAAAAGTCAACCAAACTAATGTTATATTTTGAAGTTGACTTAGAAAAAAGGGAAAAAGGGAAAAAAGTAACTCAATGAAGAATTAGAAGCTAGAGGTTGAGTTAGGAGTTGAACCTAGAGTTAAACTAAATCAACAAAGAAACATAATGAAAGTATAAAGGCAAGGCTAGGGTGCACCTCTCATTCGTCTTGGACATTTGGTATTTTTCTTATTGAGCTCTTGAGCACACAGTTTTGAGGGTTTTGATATTACAAACCCTAGAGAACAACTCAGTGGTGAAATATTCCACTCACCTTGTTCCAAGCTTGGTCTCGGGGATGAAATACTCCACCCACACCATTATACACTCATCACAGGTTCTATCATCTATTCAGGAGAGCAATAGGGTCGTACCAGTTAGGATTTTCTAGCAGGGGCGCACCATTGCTTGAGGAAGAGTTCGATCTAGCTTCTTGACAAAGCTTTGGGGAATTCTAGCATTTGGGTTTTGCTTGCAAAACCTTGCTCATCAGTTTGGAGTTCTTGAGGAGCTACTACGACCAGATTATTAGCTACAGGTTGGGACGGTCGTGAAGGAAGGGAGACATCTTGGTGATTAAAATATTCTCAGATCTAGGGAGTTCTACTTCAGATCTGATCTTGAAACTTCTCCTAGGAGCTTGTGGTAGCCTGATCTATCATCCTAGAGAGTTTCAAAAGTTTTGGAGGCCTCTTTCATCCAGTCAGACTTAGTGACACTTCAGGGGTTCCAGGAAGGCGCAGTCCAGATTAGGGTTTCATCAGTTGGAGGGGAAAGACTCATCATTTGGGATTCATACTTCAGGGAGGGGTTTCCCTTGCCCTGATCTATCTTTTGGCAGAGTTTGACATTATTCAGAGGTCTTCCTCAACTAGGCCGAAATCTTGGTCTTCTCAACATTCCAGCAGAATGTGCCATCAACTAGGGGGGTTGGACGTAACCCTAGCCATTTTGTATTTGGTCATTCATCTCCTATTTAGCCTTTGGAGGCTTATTGATATTATCGAGAGAATTTTGTAGCAGCTCATATATTCTATCATGGAGCCATCTGATGTTATTCCAGATTTGCTTCTATATTGTAACTGGTTCCTGCTTTCATAATAAAAGGTCAGATCTGTGCTTTGTGGTTCCATATCTTGTGTATTGATTTTCAATTGTACTGAATATATCTTGATAAACTGTGTTGAATAACTGAAATAAACCCTAAGGCCGAACTATCAGAGGCCAAACTGCATACACAAACAGTTAAACAATTAATTCAGTGGTTAGCTAGTGTTCCCTAGCGAAAAAATTGGCTTGGGAACACTACAGTGGTATCAGAGCTCTGATCCTCCCATCCTGTGAGGATTAACGCATGCAGAAGTTCAACGGTATCTATATGGGCCAAAGGAAGAAATAGACCAGTGAAACAAAGGACGAGATGGAGGGTTCAGGTGATGACAATGAGCCACAAGGCTTGGCAATCTTAGCACATGATTTCCGTAAGTCTTTAACCCAGACAGATAGTACATTGGTCTGCCACTTATAAGAAAATCAGGAGACAAATCATAGGGGGCAGACCAAAATATCGGAGACCTTGAGGAAGGTATATGAGAACCTGAGGAAGGTAGATGAGAACTAGACAAGGATAGCCGATCTATTGTTGCAGATGACTCACAAAGGGAAAGGTCTAGAGACATATCAAAACACAGAGACGAGTGGATCCCATGGAGGGAACATGTATCATTCAGAGAATATTCCTTATCATCAGTCGGAGGGGAGCCATGGAGGGGGAGCACCACATGGACAGGCAGGTAGTAGGGATACTCCTAGACCATACTTTCCCATGCTCACAGATGAATCCACACATCATCCCACGTTCACAAATGACTTTATGGAACAGATGACCCAATGTTCCAGGGAGTACAACGACTTGAGTATGACAATCCAGAGACAGATGACCCTAGATCAGTATTGTCAACTCAAATGCAGAAACAAACCTAGGCCGAACCACAAGAGCAACTATGAGTTTGAGTGTAGAGCTGGGAAGATGGAGATTCCCTGCTTTGATGGTACGACCAAGATGAGGGCACTGGCATGGGTACAGAAGCTGGACACTTATCTGTAGCTTAACCCCATGAGGGAGATGGAGGCCATCAAGTTTGCTACTATGTACTTGGATGGAAAAGTTCATGATTGGTGGTATCATGGATTAACCACACTAGGCCACAATTAGATAGCAACGTACATAGAGTTTACTTAGAGACTCATTGACATGTTTGACTAAGGGGATCCTGAGCTACACTTCCGAGAGCTCAAACAACTCAGACAGACAGGAGCACCAGAGATGTACATTGAGGAGTTCCAGAGGCTATCAGTCATGGTGCAGGACGTATCACAATCCAGACTCATGATGCTCTTCACTGAAGGGTTGATGGAACCCTTGAAAGGGTGGGTGAAGGATTTTAAGCCCACCAACTTGCAGGATGCCATATGGAGGACGACAGATCTAGAGCCAACTGCAAAACCAAAGTTTGGGCCTAGACCACCCCTTAACACCGGAGGTAGAGACCAAAGACGTCCATTAAACTCAGGAGGGCGAGACCCCAAGGGGATTGACAGGGGAAGAGGCAGGATGGACGAGAATACCAAAAGATAATTGAGGAGGAAGCAACTATGCTACACCTACAAAGAGCCATGGAACCCATCCCACAAATGCATGGGACGTGACCAAGTTCACTACATATATGTGACTTCAGACAATGAAGAGGAGGAGGATTTCGGCCACATCCAGAACATGGAGGCAGCCACCATCGAAACTATAGATGAGGAGGCTACAGGTCATGGAAGTACGGCAGGGGAGAGAGCTACTTTGGCATCCATCAATGGGGTGCCCAAGTTCAACACTTTCAGGATGAGAGGAGTCTTGCAGGGGTAGAAGGTGTCCGTTTTGATTGATGGGGGAGCCTCTCACAACTTCATTGATTCAACATTACTACAGAAGAGGCATATACCCATGGTTGAATTTGAAGGATTCAAGGTGGAAGTAGCAGGAGGACACACCATGCCTTGTGACAGGTACATTCTAGGAATGAAGTTTACATTGGGTAGGCATGATTTGGTACATGATGTCTATGTGATGGACCTTCCAGACACAAACATTATCCTGGGAGTAAAGTGGCTCAGTACATTGGGGCCTATCACCACCAACTACAAGACCATGGAGATGTCTTTCACCGAGGAGAGTGGACGAAAGGTAGTCCTTAGGGGTATGATAGGTAATTCAACTAAGGTAGTCACGGCCAAAAGGATGGAGGCCATCTTCAGACGAGATGAGATCATGTATGCTGCATAATGAAAGATTTCGACACCTGTGGACAAAAAGGGGAAGATTCACTACGCCCTAGAAATTCAAGAGATCATTGACAAACACAGTAAGGTGTTTGGATCTATTCCACCAGGTGTACCACCGGACAGGGGATTTGAGCATATCATTGAGTTGGAGGAAGGAGCAAAACCTGTCATCACCACGCCCTACAAACACCCTAAGAAGTATAAGGACGAAATAGAAAAGGCAATCAAAGAGCTCTTGGACATGGGACACATCAGACCAAGTTCCATCCCTTTTGCCTCATCAGTGGTTTTGGTCAAAAAGAAGGATGGAACCATGCTTATGTGCATTGACTTCAGGACATTAAACAAAAAGACAATCAAAAACAGGTATCCCATCCCACGGATTGATGAGCTATTGGATGAGATCCATGGGGTTGTTTATTTCACAAAGATTAACCTACGCTCTAGATACCATCAAATCAAAATGAGGGAGGAGGACATCCCAAAAACTTCTTTCAGGTGTCACTATGGCCACTATGAATTCTTGGTGATGCCATTCGGTTTAACCAATGCCCCAACCACGTTCCAATCATGTATGAACCACGTATTCAACAAACAGTTGAGGAAGCACCTCTTGGTATTCTTTGATGACTTGCTCATTTATAGCAAGACATGGGAGGAACACCTTCGACATGTGGACCAAATTATGTCTATCATGGAGGGACAATCATTGTATGCCAAGGAGTCTAAATGTGAATTTGGAATGACGGAGGTTCTCTACTTGGGACACATCATCAGAGTTAAGGGAGTACAGGTACATCAGGAAAAGATTCAGGCTATAATGGAGTGGCCTACACCTAAAACCCTTACGGAGTTGAGGGGATTTCTAGGCATTTGCACTTATTACAAGAAGTTCGTCAAAGGATTATCACAACTTTGTGCCACTTTGACCGATCTGACCAAAAAGGGGGCTTTCAAATGGAATGAGGAGGCCCAATTTACATTCGACAAGATGAAAAAGGTGATGAGCACATGCCCAGTCTTAGCCTTACTAGATTTCGGCCAACCTTTCACCTTGCAGTGTGATGCCTCAGGAGAAGGTATTGGGGCCGTACTGATGAAAAATAGGCATCCTCTTTCTTATGAGAGCCAAAAACTCAGGGGACTTGTGCTACTTTACACCATATATGACAAAGAGATGTTGGCCATCATGCACGCTCTGGCCAAATTTAGACAATATCTGGTAGGTGCACGGTTTGTGGTGAAATCAGATCATAACAGTCTTAAGTACTTCTTGGAGCAAAAGGATTTAAATGAAAGGCATCAGAAATGGGTAAGCATAATACATGCCTATGACTTTGACATTTAATTCATCAAAGGGAAAAATAACGTGGTGGGAGATGCACTATCCAGAAGGCCATCAATCTATGCTATGACAGATGTATCAGTGGATTGGAAAGACCTCCTTGTGATGGAATACTCAAAAAATCAGTTCGCCTGTCAGGTGTTGGATGGGAAAATACAGGATGATAACTTCCGGGTCATTGATGATATCATCTATTACAAGGGCCGAATCTTTTTGGTTCTTGAATCGGTCTTCAAGTCCAAGGTATTACAGGCATGTCATGACTCACCAGTGGAAGGACACCAAGGAATTTGTAAGACATACAGGCAAGTAAGGGAAAGATTCTCATGGAAGGGCCTCAAAGAGGATGTATTGAATCATGTCAAGGAGTGTACTACTTGTCAGGAGAATAAGGATGAGCACACTCACCCAGCAGGACTGTTACAACCCCCACCCATTCCAGAGCACAAATGGGAGAGCATCTCCATGGATTTTATCACAGGATTGCCAAGGGTGCAGGGGAAGGATTTCATTTACGTGGTAGTGGGCAGGTTGACGAAGTTTGCACACTTTTTCTCCATTGCTACAGATTTCAGCGTAGCACAAGTGGCATAACTGTTTTTCAGGCTGGTTGGTACGACCTTGACTCCCTGGGTGGAAGGCTATCTCTGGAACTATGTAGCAGGGCAAAAGAAGGCTTGGGTTAAATGGTTTCACTTGGAGGAATAATGTTACAACACTACCCATCACATGTCCATAGGCACAACCCCATTCAGGGCGGTGTACAGTTATGACCCGCTATCTTTCACATAGATTGCCTTTGGTGACAACAGAGCCCCGTTGGTACAGGATTGGGTACAACAGAGCCAAGACATCCTCAGGGAATTGAAGGATCACTTACAGAGGGAACAAAATCAACAAAAGGTTTAGGCAGATAAACACAGGGTAGAGCGTACCTTTGAGGTTGGTGACTTAGTCTACCTAAGGCTCCAACCATACAGACAAGATTCTATCAAAAGAAGTGGAGCAGAAAAGCTCCAACCCCGTTTCTTTGGGCCTTACAGAATCAACAAAAAGGTAGGGGTCGTGGCTTATGAGTTGGAGCTCCCACAGGGTAGCAGGATCCACAATGTCTTCCACGTGTCATGCCTGAAGAAGGCCCTAGGCCAACACATCCCCCCCCTTGAGGTACTGCCACCTCTAGATGAAGAGGGGCAATTGGTGCTAGTACCAGAGGAAATTTTGGAGGTAAGGGAGAAGAAACTCCGCAGGAGGAGCATCTGAGAATACTTAATCAAATGGAAGGATCTACCTATTGAAGATGCCAAGTGGGAGAATGAACAGGTAATGAGGGAGACAGGTTCGGAATTGCTTGTGGGCAAGCAATTTCTAGCAGGGGATGCTGTAATGTCCTCCACCTCTTGATGAATAGGTTTGGAAGGACTTAATGGTCTAGCCATCCCCACTAGACCATAGTCTCATGCAGCATGGGGAAATGTCAACCAAACTAATGTTATATTTTGAAGTTGACTTAGAAAAAAGGGAAAAAGGGCAAAAAGGAACTCAATGAAGAATTAGAAGCTGGAGGTTGAGTTAGGAGTTGAACCTAGGGGTTAAACTAACTCAACAGAGAAACAGAATGAAAGTATAAAGGCAAGGCTAGGGCGCACCTCTCATTCATCTTGGACATTTGGTATTTGCTTATTGAGCTCTTGAGCACATAGTTTTGAGGGTTTTGAGATTACAAACCCTAGAGAACAACTCAATGGTGAAATATTCTACTCACCTTGTTCCAAGCTTGGTCTTGGGGATGAAATACTCCACCCACACCATTCTACACTCATCACAGGTTCTATCATCTATTCAGGAGAGCAATAGGGCCGTACTAGTTAGGATTTTTCAGCAGGGGCGCACCATTGCTTGAGGAACAGTTCGATCTAGCTTCTTGACAGAGCTTTGGGGAATTATCGCATTTGGGTTTTTCTTGCAGGATCTTGCTCATCAGTTTGGAGGTCTTCTTGAGGAGTTACTACGACCAAATTATTAGCTACAGGTTGGGACGGCCTTGAAGGAAGGGAGACGTCTTGGTGATTCAGATATTCTCATATCTAGGGAGTTCTACTTCAGATCTGATCTTGAAACTTCTCCTAGGAGCTTGTGGCAGCCCGATCTATCATCCTAGAGAGTTTCAGAAGTTTTGGAGGCCTCATTCATCTAGGCCGAATTATTGGAACTTCAGGGATTCCAGGAGGGCCCAACCCAGATTAGGGTTTCATCAGTTGGAGGGGAAAGACTTATCATTTGGGCTTCATACTTCAGGGAGGGGTTTCCCTTTCCCTAATCTATCTTTTGGCAGAGTTTGATAGTATTCAGAGGTCTTCCTCAACTGGGCTGAAATCTTGGTCTTCTCAACATTCCAGCAGAACGTGCCATCAACTAGGGGGGTTGGACGTAACCCTAGCCATTTTGTATTTGGTCATTCATTTCCTATTCAGCCTATGGAGGCTTATTGATATTATCGGGAGCATTTTGTAGCAGCTCATATCTTCTATCTTGGAGCCATCTGATGTTATTCCAGATCTGCTTCTATATTGTAACTGGTTCTTGCTTTCATAATAAAAGGTCAGATCTGTGCTTTATGGTTCCATATCTTGTGTATTGATCTTGCATTGTACTGAATATATCTTGATAAACTGTGTTGAATAACTGAAATAAACCCTAAGGCCGAACTATCAGAGGCCAACCTGCATACACAAACAGTTAAACAATTAATTCAGTGGTTAGCTAGTGTTCCCAAGTGAAAAAAATTGGCTTGGGAACATTACAATTCTACTAAAAGGCTTTCGTCAAACACATTACATACAACCCAAGTACACATGAGATAGAAGGGACAACATGGGAATTTTTATTATGAATGAAACCACGAACAAAACAATAACAAGTCTCTAATGGTTGCTATGGAAACTGCAATACATTAATGAAAACATAATAATAACAAGTCAAAACCTGGAATAATGCCACGAACTCCTCAATAGATGAGATCGAACCCTCTAACTACAAAGAGATGGGCTTGTTGACCGCCTATTCAGCACAGGGGTCAACTCATGTATCATGAAGATTATCTATGTTGAAGACAGAGATGGTTCTACTGGGTATCTGATACCCCAACACTTAAATTTTTGCAAACGGGATTTCCGCACCCCTGCGTGGGTTTATAATGTAATAATGTCTGCATGG
>ML835299.1:48161-58361 GCA_009831015.1 Picea engelmannii | reverse complement strand
TTTTGAGAAAATTTTGACGGTCCATGAAATTTTTTCCAAGAATCAACTTGAGCATATAGGTTATGTAACTACCCTAACTTTTGCGTCTCGTTGTCTTTTTCCTCTGCTATAGGATCAATCCCATCAGGTTGTGACATAGAACCATAATATCTACTTTAGAAGTGTCGTGAATTGGCGGTAGAGCTTACCAGAACATGGATGCCCTAGGTAGGTCCTAGTTGCATTATGGTGTCCATGTTGTCTCTAAAAACATTGTAGGCTCGGGAGTCCTTATATTCTTTCCTGAATATGAGTTTGAGCCTCATTTGCATGATTCTTCTTTTCTCTTTGTCTCACCCTCAGGACTCCCAAAAAATAATGGGTCTCCTTTTAAGCTCTTTTCAGACCCTCTAAACATGAAAAGATTGTCGAGCGATCTTGTGGCCTTTCACGCTCATTAAAATGAAATTTGAAGTCACATCTGTCCGGTAGTAGTTTACCCCTTTTTCGGTCCAGATGGTCAACTGTACGAACAAAGGTATACTCTATAGAACTTTCGTTATTTAGAAGAGTACTCTCAGGTATAATTTTATCCCTTTTTCAGGCTTGAGGGACTAAAATTATGAAAAAGACAACCCCACGGACTCCATAGTTAAGCTCTTTTCAGAATCCCTAAAATTGAAAAGATCGCTGAGTGACCTTATTATTTCACACTCGTTAAATTGGTCCAGAAGAATATTCCTGACGAAGTCCATAGTTAAGCTTTTTTCAGACTTCTTAAAAGTGAAAAAATGGTCGAGTGATCTTGTCCTTGTCACACTCGTTAAAATGGTTTTGAATCGATGTCTAATCGGTGCTAGTTTACCCCTTTTTTGAACCGACTAGACTATCTTTGAAAAAGGTACCCTAGTGGAGTCTCCTTTTATGATTTTTTAGACTCTCTAAATATGAAAAACCACCGAGCTTACCTTCTCTGGGCTCATTAAACTTACATCGAAGGATGTTACCATTGTGTGTTTTATCAACCGCATTTGCATACCTTATCCACCAGCTTTGTGACAGTTTGCTTCTGCGTCTTAACACCTTTGGCCACCGAAGGATTTTTCCTAAGTATCATTTTACTAGAACATCAGTCTTGTCCTTGTGCCTTGAGCTTGTATGTTTTCAATACTCATTCCTCCATTGTAACGTAATATTCCTTTATTCTTTTTCCATAGTTATCGAAAAGAACAAAATCAAATCAAATATACCCCAAAAAGAGGAAGGGAAAAGTATTTTCTTTATTGGCAGCATAATGAGTCGCCCTTGGGTAAAGCACATCTTTCCGTTTGTTCATCAGACTATGGGATGTAGTACGACCTTAGGAAGATTTTATTTCTATATAGAGTTGTGTCCTCCACCGTTTGGTTATTCTTCCAAACATATGGAGAGTTTGCATTGCCTCCTACTTCGTAGACTTATGATTAACATACATGTTGCTTGAGTCTCATCACTTGTCATGCTATTGTCCAAGGGAAGTTTGTCACTAAGCCTGAGTCGACCCCTCTACAATATGTCTCTTGTCCACATACCTGGCCATCCTGAATTTCCAATCAATTCCTTGTTTGAAATCACTGAAGCCTTCAGTCCGATCATCAAGATTATCAAGTCCATGACCGACGAGCCATTGAAGACCTCTGGGTAGTGTATTCGTACACTTATATTACACTCCTCCATGAGTTTTGGAATATTTTGAAGTTGTTTCTCGAGCTCTGAAGATCTCATATCCATCCATCAGGCTGAATCAACTTCTGAAAGATGGATACTCTATATGTATATCTTTCTGATTTCGAGATGTAGATCTCCTGTGTATTGTTCACGGCTACTCTTTAGTTATTTTACATGGATCTACAGTGTATTTGATTGGTAGCCATGGTTTTATTTTTATCCCAAGCATGGGTATGCCCGCCTCGGTGAGACATTTGTTATTTTGCAGACGACACCTCCTGGTTCCTGATCCTTAGGCTTAATCGTTCGGCACATCAATAAATATTGGTAATGTATTTCGGCCATCAAATGCTCTTCTAACCTCACACATTAGGGGGCATCTGTTATAACCCTAAATTGCACCACACATGCTTACCTGGCATCAGGTCAACTCATGTCCCTTCTTTTCCAAAACACTACTGAACAACTCTTTGAAAATCCTCTTGAATAAAGGCCCATGCGCCCTAACTCATTACTGCACGTGTGTACACACTGGCTGACCCAAAAAAACCTGCGTGAACCGACAAAATCATGAAAAAAGGAAAGTTGCCTACGGAACAAAAAGATATGGGTGAGTTAACTAAAACTCCCAGCCATGCATGGTCGAGGGTTCGTCCAAATACCTAGCTCCTTCTAGCCTATAAAAGAAGGGGTAGGGGTACCATTTGGAGAGAGGAATAATATAACAAAGAAACTTTACCCATTTACGTATTCCCATTGTCCCAACCCTTTAATCTTTCCTAATGCCAAAAGAGATTTAAAGCAAAGCAGTTGAAGGACAGAAGAAAAAGGTCGGTCTCAACTTTTGTAAGTTGACTCATTTTAAGTAATAAAGAGAATGCTTTTCCGGTCCCAATTCATGAACTTTTTATGGTTTGATTAGTTTATGTCTGATTTTTAACCCATTGGTATATAAGTAGTATGCATGCATAGTTGTTTCTCGTCTTGAATGCAGGTCAGCTTTGGAAGGAGCATTGCAAACAAGTAATCAAGCACAATGGAGGATCGACATCAAACGTCGGTAATGAGGTAGGTTGATATTTCCATGCATTTACTAACAAAAGGGGATTTAAATCTGGGGATGAAGGTAGAAAGTAATTTCTATTTGGTCATATCTGCATGCAAATTCTGAACTCTATTAGCTCCTTCTTTTATAGGCTAGATGGAGCTAGGTATTTGGACGAACTCTCAGCCATGCATGGCCAGGAGTTTTAGTTAACTCACCCATAGATTTTTGTTCCATCGGCAACTTTCCTTTTTTCATGATTTTGTCAGTCCACGCTGGTTGTTTTGGGTCAGCCAGTGTGTACACGCATGCAGTAATGAGTTAGGGTGCATGGGCCTTTATTCAAGAGGATTTTCAAAGAGTTGTTCAACAATGTTTTGGAAAAGAAGGGATATGAGTTGGCTTGATGCCAGGTAAGCATGTGTGTGCAATTTAGGGTTATAACAGATGCCCCCTAATGTGTGAGGTCAGAACAACATCTGATGACTGAAATACATTACCAATCTTTACTGATGTGTTGAACGATTGAGCCCAAGGATCAGGAACCGGGAGGTATCGTCTACAAAATAACAAATGTCTCATCGAGGCAGTCATACCCATGCTCGGGATAAAAATAGAACCATGGCTATCAATCAAATACATTGTAGATCCATGTCAAATAACTATAAAGAGTAGCCACAAACAATACACGGTGAAGCTACATCTTGAAATCACAAAGATATACATATAGAGTATCCATCTTCCAGAAGTTGATTCGGCCTGATGGTTGGAGATGAGATCTTCAGAGCTTGAGCAATAACTTCAAAATCTTCCAAAACTCAGGTAGGAGTGTAATATGGTTGTACGAATGCACTACCTAGAGGTCTTCGATGGCTCGTCTTTCATGGACTTGATAATCTTAATAATCAGACTGAAGGCTTCAGTGATTTCGAACAAGGACTTGATTGGACGTTCAAGATGGCCGGGTATGCGTACAAGAGACATATTGCAGAGGGGACGACTTAGGCTTAGTGAAAAACTTCCCTTGGACAATAGCACGACAAATGATGAGACTCAGGCAGCATAAATGTTAATCATAAGTCTACGAAGCAGGAGGCAATGCAAACTCTCCATATGTTTGGAAGAATAACCAAACGCTAGAGGACACAACTCTATATAGCAAGAAAATATTACTAAGGTCATACTACATCCCATAGTCTGATGAACAAACGGAAAGATGTTCTTTATCCAAGGGCGACTCATTATGCTGCCAATAAAGAAAATACTTTTCCCTTCCTCTTTTTGGGGTATCTTTGATTTTTTTTGTTCTTTTCGATAACTGTGGAAAAAGAATAAAGGAATATTATGTTACAATGGAGGAACGAGTATTGCAAACATACAAGCTCAAGGCACAAGGACAAGACTGATGTTCTAGTAAAATGATACTCGAGAAAAATCCTTCAGCGACAAACTGTCACAAAGCTGGTGGATAAGGTATGCAAATGCGGTTGATAAAACACACAATGGTAACGTCCTTCGATGTAAGTTTAATGAGCCCAAAGAAAGTAAGCTCGGTGGTTTTTCATATTTAGAGAGTCTGAAAAAACATAAAAGGAGACTCTATTGGGGTACCTTTTTCGACGATAGTCTAGTCGGTTCGAAAAAGGGGTAAACTAGCACCGATTAGACGTCGATTCAAAACCATTTTAATGAGTGTGACAAGGACAAGATCACTCGGCCATTTTTTCACTTTTAAGGAGTCTGAAAAAAACTTAACTATGGACTCCATCAAGAATATTCTTCTGGACCAATTTAATGAGTGTGAAAGAATAAGGTCACTCGACGATCTTTTCAATTTTATGGAGTCTAAAAAGAGCTTAACTATGGACTCCGTGGGGTTTTGTTTTTTGTAAGTTTAGTCCCTCAGGCCCAAAAAAGGGGTAAAATTATACCTGAGAGTACTCTTCTAAAGAACGAAATTTCTATAGAGTATACCTTTGTTCGTACAGTTGACTGTCCGGACCAAAAAAGGGGTAACCTACCGTCGAACAGATGTGACTTCAAATTTCAGTTTAACGAGCATGAAGGGCCACAAGATCGCTCGACAATCTTTTCATGTTTAGAGGGTCTGAAAAGGGCTTAAAAGGAGACCCGTTATTTTTTGGGAGTCCTGAGGGTGAGACAAAGAGCGAAGAAGAATCATGAAAATGAGGCTAAAACTCATATTCAGGACAGACTATAAGGACTCCCGAGCCTACAGTGTTTTAGAGACGACATGGACACGATAATCCAACCAGGACCTACCTAGGGCATCCATGTTCTGGTAAGCTCTACAACCAATTTGCGACACTTCTAAAGCATATATAATGGTTTTGTGTCACAACCTGATGGGATCGATCCTAGAGCAGAGGAAAAAGACAACGAGATGCAAAATTCGGGGTAGTAACCTAACCTATATGCTCAAGCTGATTCTTGGAAAAAATTTCATGGACTGTCAAAATTTTCTCAAAACTCAAAAAAAGTGTCTCAATACCCGATCAAATCCCTCCCATATAACTCCTGAATCACTCTAAATGGTTTTTGGTATAAAAAAAATAATAAGGGAGGCCAAAAAAGTGACAAAAAGAGGCCAAAAAGTCTATAAATAGAATATGGCAGCTCATTATCACCATTGTTGATTTGGAAATTGACTCTGGAGACAAAAGACCCCTTTGCTAAAAACGGTGATTCTGAGAGCTACAGTGGACGAAACGAACTTCCACTTGGACCAAGTAAGTACAAACTCCCCTATCTAGCTATTCAATTCTTCAATTTTGCATTTGCTTTTGTTTTTTGGGTGGGCATCGACCTTTAAAAGGTCGGCCCTAGGTACACGCGAGCTGTCTCTGGACAGGCCGTGTGTACACTCAGGCAGAGTAAAGTCTGCCCGCATCTACACGCGACTTTCGTCTCTACAGATCACATGGACCCCCCTTTTGTGACCCTCCTGAAATGTTTTGTGTTGGCAGGATGTATGTCCAGTGGAGGGAAAGGGAGCATGAAGCAATCAGTGAGTTAGTTGTGGGAGATCTGAATGTCGTGGTTGTGTTGATGCAATGTTGTTTACTGAAGTTCTTCCTGTGTCCATTTATGTGAGCACAACGAAGGCTACTCAATGCCTTGATTGACTACTAGCACCCTGATGCAGAGACCTTCATGCTAGAGGGGCAATCACTGGTGCCCACCACCGAGGATATCTATTTTTTGACTGGCCTCTCAAGGAGAGGGGAACCAATCAACTTCAGAACATTTCCTGCGGGACCAAATAACATATCAGAACTGATAACCGAGCACTGTGAGCCTGGGACTAACCGTGTGAGCTCCTAGGTACCCATCAGTAAGATCACTAACCTATCGCTACAGGCGATATTATTATTGATTGGGTGGATTACCAGTTCAACAGCCTTGCACCAGGCGTCTCGTGCACAGATGAGTTGTGCTATCTAGTGCTTGAATGCACAAATTTTTGACTGGATTACCACACTGCTCGAGTGCATGAAGAGACAATTGACAGGTTGTCGAAAATAGACACAAAGGAACTTCAGGTTCGGGACAATTTTGTGTTCATTCTTCTTTGAGAGAGTTTTGAGCTTTAGCCCTCGGGAAGTAGTATGAGGACATCATGACTCTTTTCCTGCAATGTGTAGATGGGCAGTATTACTACCACGACAGGGTGGTGGAAGGACCAATGAGTCCTTCGATGATGACTTCTTTGCATGGATATCACGACAGATCTCTGTGATCGAGGATTACCCATATGCAGGGATAGATTTTTCTAGAGATCCCAAGACACACGTGCCTCCTGGTGAGGAGCGAGGGGAGATGGGTAAGTCTCCACCTTTGTAGTTTTTTTTGTTTGCATATGTAAGTTTTATGTCATTTTTGTTATATATATCATTTTTTTTATATGCCAAAGTATTT
The DNA here is from genome assembly GCA_009831015.1 of Picea engelmannii. Lineage (NCBI taxonomy): Eukaryota > Viridiplantae > Streptophyta > Pinopsida > Pinales > Pinaceae > Picea > Picea engelmannii. Next base: position 51,691 of record ML835299.1, on the reverse strand, counting down.
GATGGGTATACGTTTGTTGCATGCAGATGTCGGACCCATGTGACCTACTGATTATGCACGGAACAGGCGTCGTCCTCAGCCAGAAGCCGCAGTTGCCGCCGTCGGGGGAGCAGCAGTAGTAGGGAACCTCCCAGCCGGGTAGGCTGAGAGGGTCCTTAGACGAGTTGAGTGGAACTTCACTACACTCACTCACACAGTCCCAATGGTAGAAATAGAGGACCTGTCGCCATCCATGCAGCCTCATGTAGTGGGGGCACCTCAGACGTGGGTCAGATTGTTTAGGCGTTTAGCCCATGCTGTGGACTATTATAACATGGCCCATAGGCCCTGAACCTATTTAGACATTTTACGTGCTACGAGCACTTACTTGTATATATGTTTTGAGAGCATAAGCCCTGTGACTCGCTATTAGTCCCATTTTTTAGGCGCTTGCATCCATCTATGTAGTCTAGTTATTTTATGATGTTATATATGTTTTTTTGATCTTTTGTGTCTTATGGATCACGTGTGCAAAAATGTATTTACATTCTTATGTCAATGTTCTTTCATATGTGTGCAAGATGCCAATCTAAAATTTGATTAGGTAGAGTATCTTTAATTTGGTTTGATCTCCTAGGAACATCAAAATATGTAATATAATCAAAGTTTCATTATAAGAGACGTACCCTAAGGAATTGTCAGTGTAAAGATGGATCATGAACCCGATATACTCTGTTTAGCTATGACACAACTAGTTGAGCATCAAGATAGACCCGAAGATGAGAGATACACAATGACAAGGCATCACGAAGAAACTCAATAACTGCGCTATATTGGGCGACATTATTTGTGGTGTCACCTAAGCATATACCTCCGGAAGATAACAATTGGCCCTAAGGTGTAAAGATTACCCAAGCTGCAGAGGCAAGACTCTGAGTGTGCCGACTAGCACCATCTGCATACCCAACGAACACCTCAGAATCACTTGACATCTGCCATATTGACGAAAAAGATAACATCAATGACACGTCCATAACACTTTAAAAGAAACTAAAAATTAATAGTACAAAGACTATACATATGTTACAAAACGTTACCCATAGTGACCTGCCTATGAGTAATACTTCTTGAGGTAAAGCCCGTTTCTAGGCTCTGCCAAAGCATTCCCTTCAAAATCAACCAAATTATAAGTGCCATTTTTTAATACCTCTTTTATGATGAAGGGTCCGAACCACATGGGTTTGAATTTTCCTGCCCCCAGGGGGTCCTTATCTTGGTCATAGACCAGGACAAGGTCACCTTCAGAGAAAATCCGAGGATGAACAGACCTATCATATTGAAACTTGACCTTATGTTTGTGAGCCTCGTTGGCCAGGGACGCATCACGATGTTGTTCATTGAATTGCTCAAGGTGTACTAACCGTTCTTCAAGTGGAGAAGTGTTTGGCAATAATTGCACTGCCAATTTTAGAGATGGGATTTGAAAATCGATGGGTAAGATTGCCTCCAACCCATAAATGAGTTGAAAAGGTGAGAAATTGGTTGCAGTCTTAACAAATGTTCGGTAAGCCCATAATGTCGAGTATAACATCAAATGCCAATTTGACTTGGCTGAGTTGATAGTTCGTTGTAGAATAGTCTTAAGAGTTGTGTTTACAGCTTCCACTTGCCCATTGGCTTGGGGGTAGTAGGACGATGAATGCTCTTTCCGTAACCCAATCTTTGATGTTAACTCGATCATCATTTGGTTCTGAAAGTGACTGCCATGGTTAGTGACAATCTCTCTTGGGATGTCGAACCTTGCTATAATCTGGTTGAATAAAAAGAGAGTTGTAGTCTCTCCATCATCTTTAAACGTTGGCATAGCTTCGACCCACTTAGTGAAGTAGTCGACAGCTCCGATGATATAATGGTGCCCCCTTGTTGATGGGGGGTTGCAAGTATTGTAATCAATCCCCCATTTGGTGAAGGGACCAACTGTGATGACAGGGAACATAGGAGCGAGATGTGCCCTCATCTTCCGAGAGAAGACTTGGCATGAGTGGCACTTCTTGACCGATTCTATACAATCTTTGATAAGTGTCGGCCAGAAGTAACCTGCTCGTAGAATCTTTTGGGTTGTTGCCAACCTAGACAAATGACCGCCACAAACTCCGGTATGGAAATCATTGAGCACGATGGCTGCCTCCTCATGTGTGACATCGATGTAAGATGCAGTCTACACCTCTCTGATACAACGTATCATTGAGTATGAGATAATTATTAGCCTGATGGCATATATACCGATGCTCATCACGAGAAGCAGAAGTGGGTTACTTCAAAGTCTAGAGATAGATAAGTATATCTCCGTACCATGGATCTAAAGATGTGATCAAAAACATATCTCCCCAGATAGGCAATTCTTCAGGCACAACGTCACCTGACTCAACCGAAAGTTTTGAAATAAGCTCTGCGAAGACCAAAGACTTTTTGGACTTTGCTAAAACAAAGTCTAAGTCAAATTCCTGGAGGATGACTATCCATCTACTAATTTTTCTTCCTATAACCCATCATGTCAACATGCACTGGAATGGATTCATGACAGCAATGACGGTGGTCTTGCGAAACAGAACATAATGACGGAAGCGTTGAATAGCATGAACTACTGCCAACGCAAGTTTTTTGATATGAGAATAATTAAGTTATGGTCCTATGAGGCCTCGACTCAGGTAATAGATCATGTATTCTGAGAACGAATTATCTTCCTGAACTAAAACCATGCCAATGGTTGACTCTACGACAACCAGATATAATAATAAATATTTGTTATAGTTAGGTGGTTGTAGCAGAGGTGCAGTTGTGAGGGCGTGTTTTAATGGGTCAAAAGAGCATTGAGTAGCTTCGTCCCAGTAAAAAGGAACGTCTTTCTTCAGTAAGCGCATAAATCCCTTGGTAATTTTGGTATAGTTGGCGACGAAGTGTTGTAAAAAGTTCGCCTTGCCTTGTAGACTCTGAAGTTGAAGAATTTTGCATGGGGGGTCAATTGGAATATTGCCTCCACCTTGAGAGGATCAACCATGATCCCTATTGTTGATACGATAAAACCTAACAAACGTCTTGACGTTGCGTATAAGTTGCACTTGTTTGGATTCAAGCGAATCCGAAAGTAGCGACAGTGTTCGAAAATAAGTCTAAGGTGTGTGGGATGATCTGTTCTCTTGCGAGATCATGATGCTAAATCATCTAGGTAGGCATCGACTATATGCTTGAGATCATGAAAGGAAAAATACATGGCTCGTTGGAAAGTGGCTCCAACATTTTTAAGACCAAAAGGAATTTTATGATATGAAAATGTACACCACAGACAAATGAATGTTGTTTTGTGTTGGTCTTCAGGTTTGATTTGGATTTGATTGTATCCTGAAAAACCGTCCATGAAAGAAAAGGCTTCGCAACTAGCACATTCATCAATGATCTGGTCAATGAATGGTGTTGGAAAATTATCTTTGGGACATGCCTTGTTCAAATCACGAAAATCGGTACATACACGAATCGTGCCTTGTTTTTTATTG
>ML835299.1:32659-48061 GCA_009831015.1 Picea engelmannii | reverse complement strand
TTTTGAGAAAATTTTGACGGTCCATGAAATTTTTTCCAAGAATCAACTTGAGCATATAGGTTATGTAACTACCCTAACTTTTGCGTCTCGTTGTCTTTTTCCTCTGCTATAGGATCAATCCCATCAGGTTGTGACATAGAACCATAATATCTACTTTAGAAGTGTCGTGAATTGGCGGTAGAGCTTACCAGAACATGGATGCCCTAGGTAGGTCCTAGTTGCATTATGGTGTCCATGTTGTCTCTAAAAACATTGTAGGCTCGGGAGTCCTTATATTCTTTCCTGAATATGAGTTTGAGCCTCATTTGCATGATTCTTCTTTTCTCTTTGTCTCACCCTCAGGACTCCCAAAAAATAATGGGTCTCCTTTTAAGCTCTTTTCAGACCCTCTAAACATGAAAAGATTGTCGAGCGATCTTGTGGCCTTTCACGCTCATTAAAATGAAATTTGAAGTCACATCTGTCCGGTAGTAGTTTACCCCTTTTTCGGTCCAGATGGTCAACTGTACGAACAAAGGTATACTCTATAGAACTTTCGTTATTTAGAAGAGTACTCTCAGGTATAATTTTATCCCTTTTTCAGGCTTGAGGGACTAAAATTATGAAAAAGACAACCCCACGGACTCCATAGTTAAGCTCTTTTCAGAATCCCTAAAATTGAAAAGATCGCTGAGTGACCTTATTATTTCACACTCGTTAAATTGGTCCAGAAGAATATTCCTGACGAAGTCCATAGTTAAGCTTTTTTCAGACTTCTTAAAAGTGAAAAAATGGTCGAGTGATCTTGTCCTTGTCACACTCGTTAAAATGGTTTTGAATCGATGTCTAATCGGTGCTAGTTTACCCCTTTTTTGAACCGACTAGACTATCTTTGAAAAAGGTACCCTAGTGGAGTCTCCTTTTATGATTTTTTAGACTCTCTAAATATGAAAAACCACCGAGCTTACCTTCTCTGGGCTCATTAAACTTACATCGAAGGATGTTACCATTGTGTGTTTTATCAACCGCATTTGCATACCTTATCCACCAGCTTTGTGACAGTTTGCTTCTGCGTCTTAACACCTTTGGCCACCGAAGGATTTTTCCTAAGTATCATTTTACTAGAACATCAGTCTTGTCCTTGTGCCTTGAGCTTGTATGTTTTCAATACTCATTCCTCCATTGTAACGTAATATTCCTTTATTCTTTTTCCATAGTTATCGAAAAGAACAAAATCAAATCAAATATACCCCAAAAAGAGGAAGGGAAAAGTATTTTCTTTATTGGCAGCATAATGAGTCGCCCTTGGGTAAAGCACATCTTTCCGTTTGTTCATCAGACTATGGGATGTAGTACGACCTTAGGAAGATTTTATTTCTATATAGAGTTGTGTCCTCCACCGTTTGGTTATTCTTCCAAACATATGGAGAGTTTGCATTGCCTCCTACTTCGTAGACTTATGATTAACATACATGTTGCTTGAGTCTCATCACTTGTCATGCTATTGTCCAAGGGAAGTTTGTCACTAAGCCTGAGTCGACCCCTCTACAATATGTCTCTTGTCCACATACCTGGCCATCCTGAATTTCCAATCAATTCCTTGTTTGAAATCACTGAAGCCTTCAGTCCGATCATCAAGATTATCAAGTCCATGACCGACGAGCCATTGAAGACCTCTGGGTAGTGTATTCGTACACTTATATTACACTCCTCCATGAGTTTTGGAATATTTTGAAGTTGTTTCTCGAGCTCTGAAGATCTCATATCCATCCATCAGGCTGAATCAACTTCTGAAAGATGGATACTCTATATGTATATCTTTCTGATTTCGAGATGTAGATCTCCTGTGTATTGTTCACGGCTACTCTTTAGTTATTTTACATGGATCTACAGTGTATTTGATTGGTAGCCATGGTTTTATTTTTATCCCAAGCATGGGTATGCCCGCCTCGGTGAGACATTTGTTATTTTGCAGACGACACCTCCTGGTTCCTGATCCTTAGGCTTAATCGTTCGGCACATCAATAAATATTGGTAATGTATTTCGGCCATCAAATGCTCTTCTAACCTCACACATTAGGGGGCATCTGTTATAACCCTAAATTGCACCACACATGCTTACCTGGCATCAGGTCAACTCATGTCCCTTCTTTTCCAAAACACTACTGAACAACTCTTTGAAAATCCTCTTGAATAAAGGCCCATGCGCCCTAACTCATTACTGCACGTGTGTACACACTGGCTGACCCAAAAAAACCTGCGTGAACCGACAAAATCATGAAAAAAGGAAAGTTGCCTACGGAACAAAAAGATATGGGTGAGTTAACTAAAACTCCCAGCCATGCATGGTCGAGGGTTCGTCCAAATACCTAGCTCCTTCTAGCCTATAAAAGAAGGGGTAGGGGTACCATTTGGAGAGAGGAATAATATAACAAAGAAACTTTACCCATTTACGTATTCCCATTGTCCCAACCCTTTAATCTTTCCTAATGCCAAAAGAGATTTAAAGCAAAGCAGTTGAAGGACAGAAGAAAAAGGTCGGTCTCAACTTTTGTAAGTTGACTCATTTTAAGTAATAAAGAGAATGCTTTTCCGGTCCCAATTCATGAACTTTTTATGGTTTGATTAGTTTATGTCTGATTTTTAACCCATTGGTATATAAGTAGTATGCATGCATAGTTGTTTCTCGTCTTGAATGCAGGTCAGCTTTGGAAGGAGCATTGCAAACAAGTAATCAAGCACAATGGAGGATCGACATCAAACGTCGGTAATGAGGTAGGTTGATATTTCCATGCATTTACTAACAAAAGGGGATTTAAATCTGGGGATGAAGGTAGAAAGTAATTTCTATTTGGTCATATCTGCATGCAAATTCTGAACTCTATTAGCTCCTTCTTTTATAGGCTAGATGGAGCTAGGTATTTGGACGAACTCTCAGCCATGCATGGCCAGGAGTTTTAGTTAACTCACCCATAGATTTTTGTTCCATCGGCAACTTTCCTTTTTTCATGATTTTGTCAGTCCACGCTGGTTGTTTTGGGTCAGCCAGTGTGTACACGCATGCAGTAATGAGTTAGGGTGCATGGGCCTTTATTCAAGAGGATTTTCAAAGAGTTGTTCAACAATGTTTTGGAAAAGAAGGGATATGAGTTGGCTTGATGCCAGGTAAGCATGTGTGTGCAATTTAGGGTTATAACAGATGCCCCCTAATGTGTGAGGTCAGAACAACATCTGATGACTGAAATACATTACCAATCTTTACTGATGTGTTGAACGATTGAGCCCAAGGATCAGGAACCGGGAGGTATCGTCTACAAAATAACAAATGTCTCATCGAGGCAGTCATACCCATGCTCGGGATAAAAATAGAACCATGGCTATCAATCAAATACATTGTAGATCCATGTCAAATAACTATAAAGAGTAGCCACAAACAATACACGGTGAAGCTACATCTTGAAATCACAAAGATATACATATAGAGTATCCATCTTCCAGAAGTTGATTCGGCCTGATGGTTGGAGATGAGATCTTCAGAGCTTGAGCAATAACTTCAAAATCTTCCAAAACTCAGGTAGGAGTGTAATATGGTTGTACGAATGCACTACCTAGAGGTCTTCGATGGCTCGTCTTTCATGGACTTGATAATCTTAATAATCAGACTGAAGGCTTCAGTGATTTCGAACAAGGACTTGATTGGACGTTCAAGATGGCCGGGTATGCGTACAAGAGACATATTGCAGAGGGGACGACTTAGGCTTAGTGAAAAACTTCCCTTGGACAATAGCACGACAAATGATGAGACTCAGGCAGCATAAATGTTAATCATAAGTCTACGAAGCAGGAGGCAATGCAAACTCTCCATATGTTTGGAAGAATAACCAAACGCTAGAGGACACAACTCTATATAGCAAGAAAATATTACTAAGGTCATACTACATCCCATAGTCTGATGAACAAACGGAAAGATGTTCTTTATCCAAGGGCGACTCATTATGCTGCCAATAAAGAAAATACTTTTCCCTTCCTCTTTTTGGGGTATCTTTGATTTTTTTTGTTCTTTTCGATAACTGTGGAAAAAGAATAAAGGAATATTATGTTACAATGGAGGAACGAGTATTGCAAACATACAAGCTCAAGGCACAAGGACAAGACTGATGTTCTAGTAAAATGATACTCGAGAAAAATCCTTCAGCGACAAACTGTCACAAAGCTGGTGGATAAGGTATGCAAATGCGGTTGATAAAACACACAATGGTAACGTCCTTCGATGTAAGTTTAATGAGCCCAAAGAAAGTAAGCTCGGTGGTTTTTCATATTTAGAGAGTCTGAAAAAACATAAAAGGAGACTCTATTGGGGTACCTTTTTCGACGATAGTCTAGTCGGTTCGAAAAAGGGGTAAACTAGCACCGATTAGACGTCGATTCAAAACCATTTTAATGAGTGTGACAAGGACAAGATCACTCGGCCATTTTTTCACTTTTAAGGAGTCTGAAAAAAACTTAACTATGGACTCCATCAAGAATATTCTTCTGGACCAATTTAATGAGTGTGAAAGAATAAGGTCACTCGACGATCTTTTCAATTTTATGGAGTCTAAAAAGAGCTTAACTATGGACTCCGTGGGGTTTTGTTTTTTGTAAGTTTAGTCCCTCAGGCCCAAAAAAGGGGTAAAATTATACCTGAGAGTACTCTTCTAAAGAACGAAATTTCTATAGAGTATACCTTTGTTCGTACAGTTGACTGTCCGGACCAAAAAAGGGGTAACCTACCGTCGAACAGATGTGACTTCAAATTTCAGTTTAACGAGCATGAAGGGCCACAAGATCGCTCGACAATCTTTTCATGTTTAGAGGGTCTGAAAAGGGCTTAAAAGGAGACCCGTTATTTTTTGGGAGTCCTGAGGGTGAGACAAAGAGCGAAGAAGAATCATGAAAATGAGGCTAAAACTCATATTCAGGACAGACTATAAGGACTCCCGAGCCTACAGTGTTTTAGAGACGACATGGACACGATAATCCAACCAGGACCTACCTAGGGCATCCATGTTCTGGTAAGCTCTACAACCAATTTGCGACACTTCTAAAGCATATATAATGGTTTTGTGTCACAACCTGATGGGATCGATCCTAGAGCAGAGGAAAAAGACAACGAGATGCAAAATTCGGGGTAGTAACCTAACCTATATGCTCAAGCTGATTCTTGGAAAAAATTTCATGGACTGTCAAAATTTTCTCAAAACTCAAAAAAAGTGTCTCAATACCCGATCAAATCCCTCCCATATAACTCCTGAATCACTCTAAATGGTTTTTGGTATAAAAAAAATAATAAGGGAGGCCAAAAAAGTGACAAAAAGAGGCCAAAAAGTCTATAAATAGAATATGGCAGCTCATTATCACCATTGTTGATTTGGAAATTGACTCTGGAGACAAAAGACCCCTTTGCTAAAAACGGTGATTCTGAGAGCTACAGTGGACGAAACGAACTTCCACTTGGACCAAGTAAGTACAAACTCCCCTATCTAGCTATTCAATTCTTCAATTTTGCATTTGCTTTTGTTTTTTGGGTGGGCATCGACCTTTAAAAGGTCGGCCCTAGGTACACGCGAGCTGTCTCTGGACAGGCCGTGTGTACACTCAGGCAGAGTAAAGTCTGCCCGCATCTACACGCGACTTTCGTCTCTACAGATCACATGGACCCCCCTTTTGTGACCCTCCTGAAATGTTTTGTGTTGGCAGGATGTATGTCCAGTGGAGGGAAAGGGAGCATGAAGCAATCAGTGAGTTAGTTGTGGGAGATCTGAATGTCGTGGTTGTGTTGATGCAATGTTGTTTACTGAAGTTCTTCCTGTGTCCATTTATGTGAGCACAACGAAGGCTACTCAATGCCTTGATTGACTACTAGCACCCTGATGCAGAGACCTTCATGCTAGAGGGGCAATCACTGGTGCCCACCACCGAGGATATCTATTTTTTGACTGGCCTCTCAAGGAGAGGGGAACCAATCAACTTCAGAACATTTCCTGCGGGACCAAATAACATATCAGAACTGATAACCGAGCACTGTGAGCCTGGGACTAACCGTGTGAGCTCCTAGGTACCCATCAGTAAGATCACTAACCTATCGCTACAGGCGATATTATTATTGATTGGGTGGATTACCAGTTCAACAGCCTTGCACCAGGCGTCTCGTGCACAGATGAGTTGTGCTATCTAGTGCTTGAATGCACAAATTTTTGACTGGATTACCACACTGCTCGAGTGCATGAAGAGACAATTGACAGGTTGTCGAAAATAGACACAAAGGAACTTCAGGTTCGGGACAATTTTGTGTTCATTCTTCTTTGAGAGAGTTTTGAGCTTTAGCCCTCGGGAAGTAGTATGAGGACATCATGACTCTTTTCCTGCAATGTGTAGATGGGCAGTATTACTACCACGACAGGGTGGTGGAAGGACCAATGAGTCCTTCGATGATGACTTCTTTGCATGGATATCACGACAGATCTCTGTGATCGAGGATTACCCATATGCAGGGATAGATTTTTCTAGAGATCCCAAGACACACGTGCCTCCTGGTGAGGAGCGAGGGGAGATGGGTAAGTCTCCACCTTTGTAGTTTTTTTTGTTTGCATATGTAAGTTTTATGTCATTTTTGTTATATATATCATTTTTTTTATATGCCAAAGTATTTGATGGGTATACGTTTGTTGCATGCAGATGTCGGACCCATGTGACCTACTGATTATGCACGGAACAGGCGTCGTCCTCAGCCAGAAGCCGCAGTTGCCGCCGTCGGGGGAGCAGCAGTAGTAGGGAACCTCCCAGCCGGGTAGGCTGAGAGGGTCCTTAGACGAGTTGAGTGGAACTTCACTACACTCACTCACACAGTCCCAATGGTAGAAATAGAGGACCTGTCGCCATCCATGCAGCCTCATGTAGTGGGGGCACCTCAGACGTGGGTCAGATTGTTTAGGCGTTTAGCCCATGCTGTGGACTATTATAACATGGCCCATAGGCCCTGAACCTATTTAGACATTTTACGTGCTACGAGCACTTACTTGTATATATGTTTTGAGAGCATAAGCCCTGTGACTCGCTATTAGTCCCATTTTTTAGGCGCTTGCATCCATCTATGTAGTCTAGTTATTTTATGATGTTATATATGTTTTTTTGATCTTTTGTGTCTTATGGATCACGTGTGCAAAAATGTATTTACATTCTTATGTCAATGTTCTTTCATATGTGTGCAAGATGCCAATCTAAAATTTGATTAGGTAGAGTATCTTTAATTTGGTTTGATCTCCTAGGAACATCAAAATATGTAATATAATCAAAGTTTCATTATAAGAGACGTACCCTAAGGAATTGTCAGTGTAAAGATGGATCATGAACCCGATATACTCTGTTTAGCTATGACACAACTAGTTGAGCATCAAGATAGACCCGAAGATGAGAGATACACAATGACAAGGCATCACGAAGAAACTCAATAACTGCGCTATATTGGGCGACATTATTTGTGGTGTCACCTAAGCATATACCTCCGGAAGATAACAATTGGCCCTAAGGTGTAAAGATTACCCAAGCTGCAGAGGCAAGACTCTGAGTGTGCCGACTAGCACCATCTGCATACCCAACGAACACCTCAGAATCACTTGACATCTGCCATATTGACGAAAAAGATAACATCAATGACACGTCCATAACACTTTAAAAGAAACTAAAAATTAATAGTACAAAGACTATACATATGTTACAAAACGTTACCCATAGTGACCTGCCTATGAGTAATACTTCTTGAGGTAAAGCCCGTTTCTAGGCTCTGCCAAAGCATTCCCTTCAAAATCAACCAAATTATAAGTGCCATTTTTTAATACCTCTTTTATGATGAAGGGTCCGAACCACATGGGTTTGAATTTTCCTGCCCCCAGGGGGTCCTTATCTTGGTCATAGACCAGGACAAGGTCACCTTCAGAGAAAATCCGAGGATGAACAGACCTATCATATTGAAACTTGACCTTATGTTTGTGAGCCTCGTTGGCCAGGGACGCATCACGATGTTGTTCATTGAATTGCTCAAGGTGTACTAACCGTTCTTCAAGTGGAGAAGTGTTTGGCAATAATTGCACTGCCAATTTTAGAGATGGGATTTGAAAATCGATGGGTAAGATTGCCTCCAACCCATAAATGAGTTGAAAAGGTGAGAAATTGGTTGCAGTCTTAACAAATGTTCGGTAAGCCCATAATGTCGAGTATAACATCAAATGCCAATTTGACTTGGCTGAGTTGATAGTTCGTTGTAGAATAGTCTTAAGAGTTGTGTTTACAGCTTCCACTTGCCCATTGGCTTGGGGGTAGTAGGACGATGAATGCTCTTTCTGTAACCCAATCTTTGATGTTAACTCGATCATCATTTGGTTCTGAAAGTGACTGCCATGGTTAGTGACAATCTCTCTTGGAATGTCGAACCTTGCTATAATCTGGTTGAATAAAAAGAGAGTTGTAGTCTCTCCATCATCTTTAAACGTTGGCATAGCTTCGACCCACTTAGTGAAGTAGTCGACAGCTCCGATGATATAACAGTGCCCCCTTGTTGATGGGGGGTTGCAAGTATTGTAATCAATCCCCCATTTTGTGAAGGGACCAACTGTGATGACAGGGAACATAGGAGCAGGATGTGCCCTCATCTTCCGAGAGAAGACTTGGCACGAGTGGCACTTCTTGACCGATTCTATACAATCTTTGATAAGTGTCGGCCAGAAGTAACCTACTCGTAGAATCTTTTGGGTTGTTTCCAACCCAGAAAAATGACCGCCACAAACTCCGGTATGGAAATCATTGAGCACGATGGCTGCCTCCTCATGTGTGACATCGATGTAAGATGCAGTCTACACCTCTCTGATACAACGTATCATTGAGTATGAGATAATTATTAGCCTGATGGCGTATATACCGATGCTCATCACGAGAAGCAGAAGTGGGTTACTTCAAAGTCTAGAGATAGATAAGTATATCTCCGTACCATGGATCTAAAGATGTGATCAAAAACATATCTCCCCAGATAGGCGATTCTTCAGGCACAACGTCACCTGACTCAACCGGAAGTTTTGAAATAAGCTCTGCGAAGACCAAAGACTTTTTGGACTTTGCTAAAACAAAGTCTAAGTCAAATTCTTGGAGGATGACTATCCATCTACTAATTTTTCTGCCTATAACCCATCATGTCAACATGTACTGGAATGGATTCATGACAGCAATGACGGTGGTCTTGCGAAACAGAACATAATGACGGAAGCGTTGAATAGCATGAACTACTGCCAACGCAAGTTTTTTGATATGAGAATAATTAAGTTATGTTCCTATGAGGCCTCGACTCAGGTAATAGATCACGTATTCTGAGAACGAATCATCTTCCTGAACTAAAACCATGCCAATGGTTGACTCTACGACAACCAGATATAATAATAAATATTTTTTATAGTTAGGTGGTTGTAGCAGAGGTGCAGTTGTGAGGGCGTGTTTTAATGGGTCAAAAGAGCATTGAGTAGCTTCGTCCCAGTAAAAAGGAACGTCTTTCTTCATTAAGCGCATAAATCCCTTGGTGATTTTGGCATAGTTGGCGACGAAGTGTCGTAAAAAGTTTTCCTTGCCTTGTAGACTCTAAAGTTGAAGAATTTTGCATGGGGGGGGCAATTGGAATATTGCCTCCACCTTGAGAGGATCGACCATGATCCCTGTTGTTGATACGATAAAACCTAACAAACGTCTTGACGTTACGTATAAGCTGCACTTGTTTGGATTCAAGCGAATCCAAAAGTAGCGACAGTGTTCGAAAATAAGTCTAAGGTGTGTGGGATGATCTGTTCTCTTGCGAGATCATGATGATAAATCATCTAGGTAGGCATCGACTATATGCTTGAGATCATGAAAGGAAAAAGACATGGCTCGTTGGAAAGTGGCTCCAGCATTTTTAAGACCAAAAGGAATTTTATGATATGAAAATGTACACCACAGACAAATGAATGTCGTTTTGTGTTGGTCTTCAGGTTTGATTTGGATTTGATTGTATCCTGAAAAACCATCCATGAAAGAAAAGGATTCGCAACCAGCACATTCATCAATGATCTGGTCAATGAATGGTGTTGGAAAATTATCTTTGGGACATGCCTTGTTCAAATCACGGAAATCGGTACATACACGAATCGTGCCTTGTTTTTTATTGACCATCACAGGATTGGACACCCATTGAGTCAAATGGATAGGATAAATAAAACCTGCCTTTAGCAATTTCTCAACCTCAATCTTGATCATTGCTGCTTTATTGGGATTAAATGGACGAAGTTTCTGTCGAACAGGCTTGGCATCAGGATATGTTGTGATTTCATGTTCAACTGTTTTTGGATCAATACCTAGTATTTCCTCATAAGACCAGGAAAAAACGTTGCGAAATTCTTTGAAAAGATCCGTGTAGATTTGAATCTCTTTGGGGGAGCAAACTGCTCCAATGAAGACGTTCTCCACAATGCCAGGGTTTCGAGAGATGTTGATTGGTATAGTTTCAACGGTAGTCGCCATATTTCCCTTAGCATAAATTTCATGTGTAGCTAAGAGATTAATAGGACACGACTGATCTCCCATCATGGTCACAGTGAATTCTCCTGCTTCGATTCGGCTTAATTTTGGGAGAAAATATGATCTGTGATGAAGATCTTCCCAAGGTTTGTCCACACTAGTCATTGCTTCGATTACTGCTTCATCAGAAGGAAAGACTAAGTCTAACGAATCGACGTTAGTGAGAGAACCCTGAGCCCAAATAGGCTCTAGAAGTGGATATAACTCTTGTGCAAGAGTCGGATCCGTGTTAGCTGAATCTTGCTGGACTAAAGAGTACACTACTTCAGTGGAAGACAAGGGCATGGACATGCCTAGGTGCCCTGTCATGCGGAATGATGAAACTTGAAAATTCTCAACCTTATGGTGATTAGATAAAAATTTGATATCGTCGTGAGGAGGTGGGTAGTCAAAGGTACCCATCAAAGATGGGTACAAACCAACTTATACATTGAATACACCTGGTTCAGTATTATCAATCAGCGGGACCATGGATGCCCCCAAAGATGGGTCAGGTCTGGAGAAATACAATTGATTGATGGTCACTATCCGACCCTCGTGTGGAAACAAAAAGACCCAGAAAACTGTAGCAACCACAACTTGCATAGCATAAGTCCAATTCCGTCCTAACAAGAGGTTATAGTTGAGGCAAGCATCGACTACCTCTACCTTGACACACATGGTCTTCCCTCCTAAATGAATGGGGAAAGAAGGAATGATGCCATGTGGTTGGAACGAACGACCGTCAAAAGCAGTGAGGAGAGTAGGTGATGGAAACAAAACAGGTTGGCCAATGGACTTCGAACATGCCAATGACATAACGCATGTCGAGGCACCCTCGTCGACCACTATGCAGAAGATATTCCATGTAAAACGTTTCGTGGGGTAAGCCACTGTTATCTGAAATGATACATGGTAAGGGAGATGAGGTTTTAAGTCAGTTGTATCTAACATGATGGTACCCAGATTACAAGTCTCAGTAGAGCCCAAAGCGGTTAACAAGGCTTTCCTCTGAGCAGGACAGCTTTGGAGGACCTCCAAAGCAGACATCACACAAGGGTTTTGTGATAAATCTTCCACCACAGAGTAGTTTTGGGCGGCCCTTGCGTTTGGGTTATGAGAATCTTTCTTAAATGCACCTTTTGGAATGTGTGTCATTGTTTCTCCCAATGTCTTCTCAATCTGTAGAGGAAGAGATGGGAGGTCAGCTTCGTTACCCTTCTCAGTAGCACTTGGTTTACTATAATCGTGTGCTCTAGTTGATATGAAAGCATCACCCCTAAACATATATACATTCATAGATGAGGGATTGTTCAGAGGCGAGCAGGTTTCTTGGCTGCCCCCTTCTGTGTTGGTAGAGGCTTGAATTAGGTTTTGCCCATGTTGAAAGGGATTAGTCAACACCGCTTGTTGTTGTTGTGTGGAAAAATTTTGGGCCTCTGCAAGTCGAGGACATAGATGGGTCGAGTGGTCTTCCGTGCACAAGTTTCGTGGATACCTCGCCTTCCATTTTTCAGTGTTGTCCCCGCTAGCATTATCGTTGGGTTTTTTATCCCCCCTTACCCTTCTTTTGTTGTTTTTTCTTCCCTTCAGGTTGTTGGGTGGCCTTTGGGTTAGTCAATTGCACTGTGTGTACCTCCGATGTTTGGGTAGGGGGAGCAGCTAAAGCAGTAGTTTGGCTGGCCGCTGTGTGTTGTATGGATAATTGTTGCAACTGCTTTGTCAATTGCTTAGCGGGCTTGGTTTGTGCTGAACCGACAATACCATCGGCATGTCGTCCAACTCTCTATCTAGTTTTATCCAGTATTGAACGTGGCGCATCTGGCAAGATGTTGTATAATAAACCAGACTGAGAATAGATGAGTTCAAACTGTTCAGCCCTCATGATGGAGTCTTCTTCATAGAAAAATATGGATGTCGCGACATCTTTGGATAACTACAGAACCAAAGACTTAAGGAACCACTCAAGAAGGAATGTTGGTGGCACTGGTACTTTGATTAAACTCTTCTGGCGTCTCCATTCTTGGATGTGATCAGAGACATGGTTCGTTGTTGTCTGTTCGAAATTATTGAGCAGCTCTATGCCAGCGTTGTATCTCACAGGCAACTGGAAATGGTTAAGGAAAGCCATCGCCAATTCTCCAAAAGAAGAGTATCTTGAGCGATCGAGCTCAATGTACCATTTTGCGGCACTCCCAATGAGAGTACGTTGAAACAATCGCAATTTTATGGAGTCATCTTTCAATGAGTTAGATGAGCACCAAAGATGAATGGTAGTCACATGATCTCCTAGATATTCATTAGGCTTGGCTTCGAACTTTGGAATGTCCGAATATAGCTTCGTCAACATAGGAGGCTAATGGGGATTGTGACAAATGGGGTCATTCAACAACCTCGTCAAATCTGGCAAGTGTAAAGTCGCCAGGAAAGGTAGTTTGGGTTGTTGCTGATAACCTGGGAAAAAGGGTCTTGGAGTTTGACTAGCACTAGGTTGCCAGGAAAAGTTTGGCTGCTGGCTCAAATTGTAGTAAAATCCATGGCCCTAGCCAGCGTAAGGATTTTGCATATGTGGAGACATCATCGACTGATTTCCCAAATAGGACATAGATTGTTGGGCATGCATTGTGTTCGAAGGACTTTGGGAAGGATTACCCCATGTCGGTCCCGTAGGGATAGGAATAGTAGTTTGTCTATGGTTCCATTGATTGTGGAAAGAATTACCCCAGATCGAAATTCCGGAGGAGGGAATGAATCCTTTCCCTGAATTCCAAGGTCCTGCTAAGTTTTCCCCCTGTGTAGGAATAGTACCTTCATCAGGAGTAGAATGTCCAAAAATGGGGTTGCCCCCAGTCGGGAAAGCGGCTGACGAGAAGGTGTTGTTACCAAACGTTTCATTCCAAGAAAATGGTTTCGATCCTATCGGCATACTATGCTAAGGTGGTCCTTGACTCCCCGCTCCAAATAAACTAATGTGTGTAGGTTGCCCAGTGGATTGTTGATGTGAACCACCGAGTGAAGGGGACGAAGGAGGAATATGACCTCCTGCGTAAGGAAAAGTGTTAAAAGGGATAGGAGTGACCCCATGTGACCTTGCAGAGGAGCACTAGAGCTCCCTGCCCCCAGACCCAAAGTCTGTAAAGTGGAGTAGGACAGTACAAGACTTGTACCCAAACTAGGCATACCGTATGAGAATGGAGGGCCTGTCGCACTAGGTGTGAAAGGGGTTGTGGCCGCCGCCAAAGACGGGTTCAGACCACTGTGTGAAGTAATTATAGTTGAGACCATGGTGGCTCAGACCAACGACGATAGGTTAGGAGATGACGGCTCTCTTGTGGTGACAACTTTGGTGGGAATTGAAGAATTCCTGGAAGGAGTAACAACATTTGTTTCCATTGCTGTGTGCGACACTATCTGGCGTTCATAAAATTGAATTGGTACAATGAAAGGTGCCAAGAGATCAGTGGTTGGGGTTTCAACTGAGCTAAGAGTGGTTTCTTCAAGGTCCAAAATGGTCGATTCCTCCAGGGGTTGTTAGGGCACAATGGTTTGTAACCCAGTCGCTTCAAAAGACCCCTGTTGGTCTAGCTTCTACCTTAATGGTGGTGGGGTTGGCTCCAGTGTAACCGGGGGTAGGCCAAGAAGCCTTCATGACTGGCAGAGCTTAGGATCCTCCACTATGTGAGAAGATCCAAGACACTCTAAGGTAGTCTAAACGCTCAAAAGTAACACACACTAAGAAAAAAGTCCCTAGAAGATAAGACAAGCAAACACTAAATTAATTGGAAGAATAGTTACAACAACCAACACTAGAGAAACTTACCGGTGCAAGTGCAACTCGAACACGGAAGCACCCTCCGGGTATACTCTGCAAAGTGTGGCCCAATGTCTGTCCTATGTACCACGGTATACCCCCGCAGTCACCTATGTATGTCTCTAACAAAGATTGGCAACTAGGTTGCCAGCTCGCAAACAGTCACCACGCGGGTACAGTCGAAAGTCAAGTAGACCACAATGAGCAGGGTATCGAGCCCGAAAGCTATCAAGGGTATCAAGAGAAAATGGTTTGGAATACAACTGAGGACCTCGAACTAATTCGAGACCCACGAAGCCCCATGGAAAATGCAAACGACGAAATCCCAAAACAAGCCCTCTATATGTGTTCTCCACTACGATTGGTCCGGCTTTGGAGGGGTTATCTCCGCTACCTTTCCACACATGACCTCATGTTTATCCCCTGTGTTAGAGGGGGGTCCCGGATAACTTCCACGGAACTGGACTTAGACACTCCCTACCTCAGACTCCTATGTTTGATTTTAGATGGCCTTGAATAGTTTCCTCTCCAACGTAATCCAAGGCCCTAGTCCTGAACTAGTTTGTGAACCCTACAAACATAAAAGTCTAGTAGATTTTAAATTTAGCATTACTTTTATGGATTTGTCTTACGTCAATGGGTATGAGGGTGAAACTGATGATGTGTAAAAGATGAAAGCAAAAAATGAATCAAAAATTTGGAAACGAAACTTTTACTGAATGCAAAATTTCAACAATTTTTCTAAAGAATATTTTTTAACTTTTCTAATATTTTGGACAGAAAACTCAAAGGAATTTCACTTGACTATGAGCTACTTATGATCTAAGTGATCTGTAAAAACTTATGAAGTAAAATAATTTTCCCTAGCTACTGATGCAAAAACACACTCTTCAACCAAAGAAGAAAACGAAAAGAGATTTTTTTTTATTTAAGTGCTAGTAAAGCAAGAAAGGGAAAATACCGACAAGCAAAAAACCAAGAAAAACAATTCTGGCTTAAAG
>ML835299.1:0-20948 GCA_009831015.1 Picea engelmannii | reverse complement strand
TTAATGTCTTCACAGAGCATCTGAAAATAAGCATGCATAATTTATATTAAATGAATGTTTCTCCCTATAATACGAAAGTTTTGGATCAGTTCTGGGAGGTAACCTGTCCCTGGTTAATGGGCATGCCTTAAGACCTTCTTGGAACGTTTAGTTGAATGATAAATAATATATGGAAGCATTGGTAAATGCCTTTAATTTCCATCCAACATGATAATATGCATAAGGGGGAGTCCTGGAATGAAATATTAACCACAACTTTGGTCTCACAAACCTAGGCTATCTATTTGAGAGAATAAGGTATTTAATATGAGAAATGTGTGGAATAAAATAAAATCAAAAATTGTGTTTTATATTTAATTTATGCCTTATTAAGACATGATAAGAATATAATTATTATCTTGATGTGCTCAGTGAATCCATGTCCAAAGGTAAAGAATTGAAATGGTGGCTCTTCCCTAAATAGTAGTAAAGATTTGCATGAAAATAGGTGGGCAGTAAGTCCTAGTAGAAACACAATTATTTATTAAGTCCTAGTAGAAACACAATTATTTATTGTGGAAAGTGTTATTTCCAAGAGATTTAATTTTCAGGAAATAAACTCAAATAAATAAATACATGTGTTTATATATTTTAATTGGTTTCCTGGGCAGAATTTGCATGGTTAAGGGAGGTTGGTAACTCCTGGTAATTATTCAAAATTACCAACTATTTTTCTTATTAATTATGAATATTAAGAGGAGGAATCCTTGCATTGTAAACCATATGATTCTTACATGTGCACGAGAAGTGGAGAAGTTGAGAATTTATTCTTCTGGGAAAAATATTATTTTTTTTTAATTAACTAGACACGTGGATTCAGACTAAGGCCAATTCTATAACTCTGGAAATTTCCTTTGAGTATATTTATTTTTGTATTATTTTAATGCCTAGGAAATTATATTATTTTCCTTTCTATTAACATTTTAATAATATTAAACTCCATCAGGCTACTAGGCACAAGGAGTTTGAGAATGAAAGCATGCATGGTGAGTGTTATACTTGAGGGCCGATACCTTATAATATCGTTAAACCCACAGAGATATAGGGCACCGGGAGTTTCAAACTTGAAGGTGCATTTGATGAGTGGAATACCCGGGGGTGGTACAAGAAAAATATGAATTAATATAATATACCAAGATGCACTTTTAATTAAATGTTATTGTTAAACCTCCATCGGAGAACCAAGTATCAGGAGTTGGAGAGGTTAAATGAATATATGTTAAGCAATACGCCGAAGGCCGATATAATATAATATTATTAATCCACCAGTGTATCATGCACTAGGAAAAAGAGGGGGGGTGATGGTGCGTGTTGTTCCATAGTCTGTACTTAAGGCTTTAAAAAGTATAGTGTCTAGGCATCCGAAAGTTAGTAAGATGTAAAAAGGGAGGAGGGTATACTTTCGAGAAAGGAAGCTAGGGTTGATTTCTAGGTTGTCGTTGCCTGGCTTCCAACTGTTCCTGGATGTTTATATCCCTTTCAATTGCATCCCATGAACGTTCAAGTTCTACCCAGGTGTTGGTTGTTTTAAGTATGGTGTCAATGAGATTTAAAGCGATATGGGTTTGATCTGTCAAACCGGGTTCAATATTGGGTTGTCGTACAACAGGGACAGTCATAAAGGAACAAAAAACTTAAATAAATCCGAAATTTTTTATGTTGTATCAATTTGATTTTATAAAAGAGAACTTTAGAAATCAATATTAAAACAAAATTGCAAACCAAAGGCCTTTTTCCATAACTACGTTATATTGAAATAAATGGTGTATGAATTATGGAGAAAAACATTAAGCTGTCTATAGAATAAGGCTCCTATCGAGGGAGAATCTCACTCTGTAAGTAGAAGAAGAAAATAAGATAAGAAATGATCCGATGAAGCATAAAATATGACAACCTAAATATTTACAGTTCTTGTACTTTCTAGTAGCCGATACAAAGGAAAAACTGTAAACAATAGATAGCTAAATGTTAATCACTACAGTAGAAGTTTTACTAAATTGCAATGCAACATTGATCAGAAATATATAAGTGAAATAAGAATGAATATGAAATAACAGAGAGAACAAACTCATAACATAGTAGTGACGGAATTAGGAATCTTCGGATTGCTTTGTATTAAGTCTCAAAAAGAGCAGTCTCTATTACAATTAATCAAAAAGGTCTAGCATTGTTTCTTTCTTCAAAATGTATATTTATACAAAATTTTATGAGCTGGAATCTCAATAGTTCCACAGGTTTTTGGTTACAATCAAAAGGAGTTGAAATGTTTTGTTTCTTTATCTTTGTCCTCATCTGGTACCCGAAACCTCCCTCTTCGCATGCTCCTTGCAAATAACGCACTTCTCCACTAGCTGTGATATCAACTTAGATGGCTCGGCTTAATTATTTGCCTAAAAAATATAGCAGTCTTTCATCAATAGTGGTAGCTTTCCTTCCACCTGTTGATCTTTGGCATTGATAGAGAATAACAACATACTCAGTTTAATTAGCCATTTGTCTATTTGCACTATGTCTGTTTGAGTTATTTGTGATATTTTAGCTAATTCTCTTTCTTCATTTTCCTTGATATTTAGCATATATTTAGCTGTATTGATTTGACCCAGTATCTCCATGCCACTTTCACCATCAAAACCCAAATAAAGCTCACTTAACAAGCCAAAAATTTATTCGCAAGATTTCCTCAGCTTCGTAGCTTGTTGTTTGCCTTCAGATATATTTCTCTCCCATTCTTTCAACAAGATATTACCCTTGGTTTGCTTTGTGATGGGAAAACTAGAACTATTGCTTGCTTCCCTTCTCATTGTGGCTATAATAGCCTCCTGGAAAGCCACCCGAGTTGCTCCGACATCCCTTTCTTTAAGAGAGAGGTTTTCCAACACCTGATCAATGAGTTGGAAGCTACTTTGAATTGTTTCTACTTAAACAAGTAGACCCTGTTGTGCCACCGATAACCTTTTTCTGATCTCTATTGCCTAGGATTGAAATATCCTGATGTAGATTACTTGGCCTTCGGCGAATTCTAGTTTGGCCCGAAGCTGGTCTATCAATTCTCCCTGCTAGCTTATCTGAGTCTGACTTGCCTGAACCTTCAACTGTGACTGTTTGAGATCGACTTTAAGCTGCTCGATTTCTTTTTGATCTTTTATTCTTGCTTGCTCTAAAGTCGTACTTGCCTGATCTTTAGCAGCAACCTCTGTTGTAGCTAGTTTAGCCTCTAGTGTCTTGATCAAATGTTTTTTTCATTTTAGCTGATCTTTTAGGGTCCCGACTAAATATTGGTTCGTCATGGCGAAATCACCCAATGTTCCTGCTATTTGCGTCGCGAATTCTACTTTCTTCATATTTTTCCCATCAGTTACAACTTTAAATTTCTTGGAGACAACACCTACCTCTTGGTAGAGTTCTTGTCTCACAACCACTTTCCTCTTCTTATCGAAGAAGAATTGATTCGGAGGTAGCTCTTCTACTGATATAGGTGTCAATTTTTCACCCACAATCCAACCTGCGTCCAGGATTTCCTTTGCAGACTGTAGGGGGTAATGGAGGTGATGGGATTGTCGACCTGTTTAGAAGATTTCCTGGGAGTAATGACCGAAGTTAGCTTACTTGGGGGATTGGAAGCCTCGGCTTCCTGTTTCGGGCCCCAGACTTGCTCTTCTTTATCCTGTTCTTCTTCTTGGCCGGGTGTTGAACCTTTAGAGCCTCCGGCTTCTGTTTGTTTCTCCTCTGCTATCGTCGGATCTTCGCCCCGTAATACTGGAGGAAGGAAACTCCACCTATGGTCTTGGAATATGACAACATCGACCCTCTCTTCGAGTGACATGGCTTGTATTCGAGCCAAAACTTCATCATAAGATTTTGCACCTAGAAAAATATCATCATGAGGTGAATTCTCGTGCTGAAATCTTTTAAGGCCACAGCTAGCCAAATGATTACTCACGACCCTGTGTGGATCTTGTTTCTTGAATTCGATATGAACCAAATTTATATCTTCTAGGGTTGTCTCCTTGGTCTTTGCATGCCCAAAGTCTAATAATGAATAGGTGTTTAAATGAACAGGAAAAGGTGGCCATACCTTTTTTGAAAACCCTTTCAGTTCTTTACTTATACCGTTGATTACGGTTTGCCTGGCGATCTCATGATAAGCCATCCTGTCAGGTATAAGTAAGGGTAAAGAATGTGGAGGAACGAAAGCACCGAAAACCCTAATGTATGAAAATTCTTTCTCCACATACCAATCGACAACTCTGCTTCAATTTATTGTGATGCTATCTGATATTTTGGGTGGTGGATTACCGAAGATGGCAACATGCATCGATACCATTACCCAGTTGAAGATTTCGTATACGAAATGTGAAGCCTTGTCCTCCCAAAGTTTAGAATGGTATACATGGACTGGCTCGGCATCTGATGGAGTCCAGCTCCAATTCATCAAAGGAAAAGGCATCATGGAACATACTGCATCCATGAGGTATGCAGACATGAAAAATGAAGCATCTTTCCCGCTCTCTTTCTGCGTCCGATATTCTGTAATCCAATTGGTCAGACTATTGGATAACATTTTGGCCTAGTCAAAAGAAGAGCCTTCTACTACTGAGTATATCAAGGGCACCCATTGGAGGAAAAAATGTGTGGTGTCTTCCCTCCCGTACAATCTATAGGTCATCATCGCTACGTATTTGAACTGTGGTTCCAAAGAAGATATGGAATAAATTCCATTATTGTCTGCCCTGAACTTTGTTGGGTGTGAGACCTAATCCTTAATCAAATTAGATAAACTTTTTGCATATTGCTCACATTCCTTCTGTTTAAAACCATCTAGAAACTCTGCACTATATGTGAAGTCTGATGTGGGTGGTAATTTGTACATCGCCTATAATTTTTCTGGTCTAAAGGTCCCAACAATGACCTTCTGCTCATTGATGATGGTTCTGATAGGGATGTCTACATGATCCAACGCCCATCGGATCATGTCATAGTAAGGCAGAAGGCGTGGCCTGGCTACTACTTTGTGCATATCTTCCTAGACGATGATCTTGTATTTGGTAGTCATGTCGTCTTTCTCATTGTCACTGGAATCGTCCGAACAGTTCACCACATCTGATTGCAAAATCTCTGAAACGTATGACCAGGTTCGCACGGAATCAATGCTCTGAGGTGAAGTATCTGAAACATTATCATAACCTTGTCCTGAAACCTCAGCGCTTTCCTTGGATGCTTTTCGCGAGGCCATGGCAGGGGACTGTAACTTATCTCTTCTGCAATAAAAATGTGTATACATATAGAAGTTAGCTTATTGAGAAAAACTTCTCTGAGCGGGATAGAAATGAACTTTATGAATAAAATAGGAAGCAAAAGATCTATATCTCTGAACATTTATCACATCAATGTCCTTACGAACAGAATGGTCCAATCATATTTAGATAGAGATTTTGACAATAAAAACCATATCCTTACTTTGTCGTTTCACCTCATTTTCAATTAATGCCATAAAATTCGACAGTTCGTGGGACAAGCTGGCACAAGGAACATTTGAAATTACCTCGTAAACTGTGCATTATTATCATTTGCATTAAACATTGATTATGGTGGGCTTGACTTCCTTAATCAGGATTTAAATCAATCATTTCGGCGTTCGGCGTATCGAGACTTTCAACTCTAACCTTTCGACCCTCTAAAACCCGAGATTGCGATGATTATACTTAATTAAGCAAAGACGTAACTAGGACTAAGTGTTTTAATTGATTATTCTTTAAATTATATCGTGAATTCGTGGCTCAGAACTTCAAAGGTATTGTTTCCGGGAGGAAGGTATGCCGAGTCACGAAATCCCGAGGAGCTTAAATGATGGTCAAGACTAATCAACCTTGACTCTAACCCGAGTTACTTAGGTAAAAGTTTCATGGCTTTGTCTTTTGGAGTTTTAGCGGTAATGTTTTAGGAGAGAGTGAATGTCGAGACACGAAATCCTGACAACATTTGACTGGGGTTTACATGGTCCCACTCTTAGCTTTCACTTGAGGTAAGATTTTGAAACTTTTCGCGACCTCGGACATCGAGGTTTGTAATTGTGACTTGTAACTCCCGAAGATCGATATTCTGAGGTACGAAGAGAAACAACCTTCGTTTAACGATAAAAGTGGTAACTTATGAAACATCACATATCCCACTATTTTGCATGTCGAGACTACTGAGATTTTCAGTAGGTGAATGTCATGAAGCGAAAAAGAACTTAAGAACCGACATTTGACCTTTAAAATAGATTTGAACCAAATGAAAAAGGCGGCTCCAACATAGGCTCCAACTAGGGATCCCGTTTCCCTGTGAGGCAGGAAGAACAGTAGACCACGTGCCTGTATTGGGTAAATGGAGTCACTGGTTTCACTTCTGTGAAACTTGCTTTATGGAAAAGATAAACAGAGGGAGGAAAATATTTTTGTCTTCTACTGCTATAAGGCTTTTTAATACTCAAATATATTTCTCACTCAGCTACAGTCCCTTTCGCAACTTTCTCTTTCTCTTTACTAAGTTTAGGTTTGCATTAGGACAAATCAAAATAGTTCTAGGAAATCCAACAGATCTTGCAGTTTTTAGCTTACACAAAACGAAATTTATTTTCATTTTTTAATCGGGGACTCTCATCTGGACTCAGGATGTGGATCCCATCTTGAGAAAATTGATCACTAGAGACGAGTCAAATTCATGTATAACAGCCTTACAAATATCTCAGACATTGCTTCACTGCCAGTGGGCCTGTTCAGTACCCCGATGAAGTTATCTGCCCCTTCTTGTTGAATTTCCTTTCACTGCTTCGAAATGCATTTATGCATTTAAATGTTGAGACGAGGGCAATCATTTCTGAATTTCCTTTAATCCTCTCTTCAGACTAGATGTACAATTAGATATAACTTTCCTTTCATCCTCTGTCTTATAATTTTCTTTTTAGAATACGAAGCGAGAGCAATCAGATTGTATGAGGGGTGATATCTGTGTAATATTTTGCAATGTAGGTTTGTCAACTTACTTTAATTACTTGGGGCAAACCTTCCTTTGACTTTCACAACACCTTGGTCCACAGGGAGAAAAAAAAAAGGGGGGAAACATTTTCTGGGGGTTTTCCTTCAAGTAAGCCTTAACCCTTTGAAACTGTTGAAAAACCTAGAAAAGTCAGGATCGACCTACGCATAACTTGTTTAGTAAGAGACGGAGGAGCTATGAAGACCATCCTTCTTCCAAAAACACGCTTACATCTTTCAAAGTTTAAACATAATATCTTCTCCCTACGTATATAAATCCGAAATGACATTTGGCATTTTTAAGAAGACAAATATGAGGACCAAAAGAAAGGTGATGGATAGATGCTTGTATGCTAAGGGGCAGGGGTCGAAAATTAAAACCGCTTTTTGAAAGCCCTTCCCCAGAGATGCTTCACTTTCTGTTTGTTTTACTACCACCTATATGTGTTTCAAGTAAAAAATATTTGGATCCAGAGCGAGTAACTGTACTTTTTAATAATCAATTGAGTAAAAACATTAGATTTATGGGACTTTTATGATATTTTGGAGATCTCTGCTTTCTTAAGGGACATAATTTTCAGGAGTTTGTACCTTTACCTTACCATTTTTAAAATAACTGAAAACCTTTTTTGTCACCTATTTTCGGCGAATGTAAATCTCCGATAAATGGCCTTCTATTTTCTCCATTCGTTCTTTTAGTTTGCAAACCGAAATCTTGTAAACACAAAGAGTGTCCTTTTAAAAAAAGTTAAATGTATTTGAAAACCATGTATCTCTATTTATATTGACCTAAAAAAATAAAAATTGAAAACTTACCTCAAGGGAATCATGAAATAGAAAGAAAATCTAAACCGGTATATACAATGGAAAACCTTGGAGAACTAATGATGTCATGTAGTGTTTTAGATAACGCCCATTGACAGGGTCGTTGAAGATCTTACCATCCATATTTTCTAATAAAAATGATTTTTTTCCTTCAGAAGTTGCGACTCTAAATGCTCCATACCAAATATGATCGAATTTACCGTGTTTCGCCGATTCTTCCTTCCTAGCATCCCATATTAAGACCAAATCTCCTGGAAGAAACTCTCTATCTTTTCTTTTACGGTCAAATAACATTTTCATGTCGTCTTGATATTTTTGCAATCTTTCGTCCACCTCGACCCTGTGCTGTTGTAATTCGATCATCTGATTTATTCTCCTTGTGATGTGATTTGGTTCTTCTTTCTCATATTTCCATAGTTTCATCACGAGAAGTGCTAAGTTTATAGGTAATACCACATCAGTCCCTTATACCATCTGGAAAGGGGAAATACCGATGGATTTTTTTTGTGCCAATCTGATTTGCCCATAGTGCGTATTTTAGATGTATATGCCAGGATCTCTTGTTCTCGTTCAATACTTTATTAATTATGTTGATCAGACTCTTGTTCAAAGACTCGGCCAATCCATTTCCTTGGGGATAATATGTTGTAGAATGGTCGAGTACAATATTGTACTTTTGGCAAAAAATGATCATAGCCATAGATTTAAAAGCCTGAGCATTATTTGTTACTATCTTTTGGGGGCAGTCGAATCTAGATAAAATATTTTCTTCTAGGAAATCTATTACCACCAAATCTGTAGCCCTCTTGGTAGGAATAGCCTCTACCCATTTAGTAAAGTAATCTGTGGCGGTTAGGATCCATTTGTGTTGAGTGCTGGAATGGGGGTTAATTTCACCTATAAAATCCAGCTCCCACTGCTGAAAAGGAGCCTTTGTTTTGACTGGAACTAAAGGTAATGATGGGAGTTTATGACTCCCTGTGAATAGTTGGCAAGGGTCGCAAGCCCTGACTTTGGCATTTACATCCGAGAAAAGTTTAGGCCAATAATACCCTGCCCTCAAGATTTTATAAGCTATCGCTCTCCAAGCGTGATGTCCCCCACACACTCCTTCGTGGAATTTGCTTATGACCTTCTCTGTTTCAGATTCAACCAAACAAACCAACAGGAAGCCAAGTGGGTCCTTCCAAAACAATTTACCCTCAGATATACAATATTTGACGGCATGTAGTTTTGGCGTTCTGGCTTTGGATGGAGATAAATCACTTGGGCAGTTCAAAGTCAGTAGGTAGGATACTATGTTTTTGTACCAGTCAGAGGATATAAACTTATCTTTGATCCTGACTTCACTTGTTTACTCATAGAGCTCGTTCATATCTTCCTCTTCTCCACATCCCTGTATGTTATTTATGCCGAGGGATCTGTAATTGGATTCAGCTAAGAGTTTCGCCAAACCTTGACCCTTTATCAGCTTTGTCGGCTTTATTTCCAGATCAAATTCTTGAATTTTTGCGAGCCACCGTCCCCTTCTTCCATCACTGTCAGGCTACACTAGAATGTATTTTACAGAGCTAGTAGGTACATACACAATTATCTTGGAATGCAATACATAAGTCCTAAAAGACTTTAATTCCTTTACCATAGCATATGCTTGTTTTTCCATTATATCATATTTTAGTTCTGCGTCTCTAAGACTTTTGTTGAAAAAGGCTATCGGTTGTTCGAAACCCTCCTCATTTTTCTGGAGGAGCACTGTGGCAATAGTGTGTTCGGAAGAGAATGAGAAAATGAGAAAATCCTTTAGATAGTTGGGGCTTTCCAGTACAGGTGCCTCGCTTATAACCCTCTTGATACGTGAAAATGATTCTTTGGCCTCTACTATCCATTTTACCTCGATGTTTTTCTTTAACATACCTATGATTAATTTCACAATTTCAACAAAGTTTGGAATAAACCTTCTCAAAAAGTTTATCTTTCCTAAGAATGACTGGATTTCCTTTACATTTCTAGGAATGTTTATTGTGTCTATAGCTTGAACCCTGCTGGGATCAATTTTAATTCTGTCTCGGGACACAATATGGCCTAGGAGTTTACCTTCCCGTATGGAGAAGTGAGACTTTTTAGGGTTTAAAGACAGACCAAACTTGTGGCATTTTTCGAAAGTCTGTTTGAGATGTATTAAATGGTCTTCGTCAGACTTAGAAAAAATGGTTAGATCATTGAGGTAGATAACTACAAACTTGTCTCTTTCGTCGATGAAAGCAATATCCATAGCACGCTGGAAAGTGGCACCTGCATTCATTAGACCAAAAGGCATTTTATCATACATGAATGTACCCCAGGGTGTAGTGAAAGTTTCTTTTTCTTTATCTTGTTCGTTTACAGCAATTTGATTGTATCCAGAGAAACCGTCGATCATAGACATCCTATTTGCATTGACTACCTTTTCTAAGACGTGATCCATTTTAGGTAAAGGATAGTTGTCCTTCAGGGAAGATTTATTCAAATTTATGAAATCAACACATAGTCTAATCTCTCCACTCTTTTTTCTGGCTGGGACCAAGTTTGCCACCCAATCGGAGTATCTCAGTGGTACTATTATTTTCGCGTCTAAAAGCTTCTTGACTTCTCTTTCAACTACGGGTAATAAGATAGGGTTGATTTTTCTAAGCTTTTGCTTAAAGGGTTTGATACCAGGCTTCAGAGGTATCTTGTGTTCTATCACGGTAGTGTCGTAAGAACTAAGCTCTTCGTAAGACCAAGCGAAAACATTATTATATCGTGCAAGCAAATATTTATACTTATTTTTCACCTCAAGAGGAAGATACTTTGATATTTTCACCATCCCGGATTCTTCTTTTGTCCCTATATCGCAATCTTCAACCTCTTATGGTTGGGTTTGAAGAGTAGATTTTAAAGGCATGTCATTTTGATCGAAAAGTCTCTCCAGGGGGATTAGTCCCTTTGGAAACTGATTATTTTTTAAAACTAACATGTGATGGTTGGCAATTTTTTCTCGAAACTCATGAGGGTCTTCTCCTTCTTGCATGATCCACATGTGATCATTTTTATTCTCTTGATCAATGTGGGTTTCAGAAAATTCGCCCACTGCTTCGAGGAACTTTCTGATCTATTCGTCATCCTCAAAAACCTGCCAATGTTGTACGTTGTTCGGGATGGATGGTTTGTGCCTTACCTCTATATGGTATTTTAATTTAAAAGTCGTGGGGGGAGAAAAAGTCGAGGCTGCCTTGGCTAATGAATTGGCCTGCAAATTTTTGGTGTGTGGTATGAAGTGGATATTTACAGATGAGAAAAAAATTTCCATTAGATCCCAGACACAATTTCTATACGCTCTCAATCTCAGGTGTTTCGCCTGGTATTGTCGATTTATCTATTTGACTATCAACTCAGCGTCTCCATATACTTCTAGGTTCTTTATGTTTAGTTTCTTGGCAGCTTCCAATCCTAAAACTAAAGCTTCATATTCACATACATTGTTAGTGTAGTCTATATCCCATTGAAGCCTGTAAGAAAAAGGGACGAAAAACCTATTTTCAGGTGCCACAAAAAGTACTCCTGCACCGGCTCCTTCACATGACAGAGCACTGTCAAAAAACATTTTCCAGATCCCTGTACTATGCATATTTTCTGAATCTTTCTCGTCTATGGAGTTTTCTTCTGTGCAACTATATATACCATCATCAAAAGACAAAATACAATTTCCTAGATCTTGATCAACAATGTAAACAGAAAAATTGTTAGGATTCTGAGGATCTCTCATGGTATAGGCTAACCTCGTTTCCCTGTATAACCTAGTAAGTTTCCCACCAAATACAGGAATTGTGGCATAAGTCATGTCTAGTTGAAGGGATCCCCCGAGTTTGGCTCCCCATGACCTTGATAATAGTAATCCATATTTTGGGGGGATATCAGCAATAACTACATCCATCAGAACACTTTTGACTGGGACCTGTGCAAGGGTGACTACTAAATCTTTTATCATACCTAAGCACTTGACTCTTCTTGAATCAAAAGAGTAGAGATCTCTATAAGGTCGGGTGATCTCGAGGCCTAGTCTATCCATAATAGCTTTGGGCATCACATTATGTGAAGCTCCATAATCTAGCATGTAGTTATGCAGTAGTGGATCATGCACATTTAGGGTGATATAGAAAGGGGCAACAGTGTCTCTGGCACCCTCGAAATGTGGACCAAAAGTGATATTTGGCTTGTCATCTTCCAAATTTGTTTCCTCTGATTGACTTTCTTGGTCTGAACAACCTATCACCTTGGTTATTTGTTTTCGATATGCAGGGTTTTTTGTTAATTCAACCAGTAGAATAGGTATTTTGATCCTATTTATTTCATTTTCAACACTAAAACCACTGCCACCTTTGTCCGTTTCTCTGGTTAAAACCTCGAACTCTTTCTTCTCTAACTTATTTGTCTGAGCTAATTTATTACTCGTGATCTTAATTACCGGTGTTTGTGTATCAGCCATATTGATATCCTTTGTTTGGGTCTCAACCTCCTTCATCTTTTGAGCCAATAAGTCAGTCCCTTTAGATGTTTCAGTCACCTTTGGGGTGGGTACATATATTTCACCTCTAGGGAGAATTTTCCTGGGTTGAGAAATCAACGCGGACTTGTTTTTAGACCTCATGTTATACCTAGGTTGGACTTCAGCCATTATTGAATCAGTTACTTCTTGATGGTCTGAGACATATGTGTTGTCAATGTCATCATCTGCATCTGAGGGTTGTTGTGTGCTTAAAGACTTCTCATACTCTTCTTTATTTATATAAGGTTGAGTGCAGTCGTCACCCAAATTTGTCACGTCTTCTTCTAGACCTTCGAAATCTTCCAGATCATTTCCTCCTATAAAATTTTCATTTTTTAAAGGGGTTTGAATTTTCTGATCTTCATTTTTAGTCTGCCTTTGTTGATTTTGAGGGTTGGGGTTTCTTATGAATTCTCTTTTAACAAAAGGATCACTCTTGGATTGGTCTAGTTCCATTCTGGAAATCTTATTAAAAAATTATTTAATTACCCTAGCCATATCATCCATCTTGTCATCTGTAGATCTATTAGATCCTGAGGGTCCCACTTGTTCCCTAAAAGGTCTGGTTTCCCTGTTCCCCATTTCTAGCCTAGCTTTCAACTTACCAGAGGCCATCATGTTGGACTCAATTTCTATAACATCATCCTGCATTTGGGTTAAGGTATCCCCCCACCTTTTTCTTAAGAGAAGGGCGAAGTCGGGTTCGAAATCTCATGCGAAGGTTACTTTGGGTGCAGGTTGGGAGAGTTTGACTTTGGCTGGGATCTTATTATACAGTTTATTAAATCTTTGGATAAATTCCATAACTCTTTTTGAATTCCTTTTCTTTAAAGATCTAAAATCGGTTAGATAATATAATTGGTCTTTTATTTCACCCCATTGTCTAATAAAGGCATCGTAAGATACAATAGACCCTAGGAGTAGGCTTCAAAACTAGGTTCGTACCTGTCCTTCGAAAGTTTGGACAAAAAGCCTCGAATACACATCTTCGTGTTCAAGACCTAAGATATATGCGAACTGATCGAAGAAGTTTATATGTTCATTTGCGGTCAAGTCTCCTTCTCCTGTAAACTTAGGTAAGTTTTTTATATAATTTTCAGGAAGGTCATGAAGAGGGATAGGTAGAACCAAAGGTTCATATCTTTCAGCCACTTTAGCGAAAACTCTGGGAGGAGAGAGAGGCCCTTGGCCTCCTGCTCCTCCTGGAGCCCCACCACCTCCTAAAAATCCTCCACCTCTGAAAACCCCTCCACCTCCTCCTCCGGTGGCTACCATTGGTACTATTGGATAAGGAAATAGTGTATTGTACAGAGGGTTCTGGAACACTAAAAGAGAATCTTTAACTTCTTCATGAGACGGGAAGGCCAAAGATGGGTGATCGAAGACATGAGGACTTGGCTCTTTGTATTTGTAGGAGACGTAATCAGGGGATCCCGCGGGTGTGAGATTTGAGTATATAATATACTCTTCGAGACTTGGTGATGTTGGGAAATTTGAAAGGAGAGTCGGCGGGATATCAACTGTTGATAAATTTACTGTCGGGATTTTACCTTTGTGTCCGATAGAGGTTTTCGAAAGGATTTCACTTTTAACCACAGAGCTAGATAAAAATGAATTAGTGGTTTTGGGAGGTGTACTATGCGAAGTTGAGGTTCACAAGCACTTTTGGTCTTGGGCTACGGGTGTTTAAGCTGATAGACTGCAGTAGTCAGCTTCAGAGAACCTCTAGCTTTTAGTATTTTTTTGGGATCTGAAACAAGCATGGTCTGCATGTTCTCTGGGTTTTGTCTGGTATTCCTTCGACCATATGCCAACTTAGTTATACGTAGAGTCACCAAGTGAAAGATAAGAAAACCCTTTTAGAAAGTGCTCACTCCTTGTTCACTATCAAAGGGTGAAAATTGAAAATATGTCGTTCTTCCCAGGGAAAAGGTTTCGTAACTTCGTCCCTGGCAACGACACAAAAAGATGTTGTTCCAGAGTCTATACTTAACACTTTAAAAGTATAGTGTCTAGGCATCTGGAAGTTAGTAAGATGTAAAAAGGGAGGAGGGTATACTTTCRAGAAAGGAAGCTAGGGTTGATTTCTAGGTTGTCGCTGYCTGGCTTCCAATTGCTCCTGGATGTTTATATCCCTTGCAATTGTAGCGCATGAACGTTCAAGTTCTACTTGGGTGTTGGCCATTTTAAGTATGGTGTYRATGAGATTTAAAGCGATATGGATTTGATCTGTCAAACCAGGTTCAATATTGGGTTGTCTTACAACAGGGACAGTCATAGAGGAACAGAAAACTTAAAGAAATCCGAAAGTTTTTATGTTGTATCAATTTGATTTTATAAAAGAGAACTTTAGAAATCAATATTAAAAGAAAATTGCAAACCAAAGGCCTTTTTCCGTAACTGTGTTATATTGAAATAAATGGTGTATGAATTATGGAGAAAAACATTAAGTTGTCTATAGAATAAGGCTCCTATTGAGGGAGAATCTCACTCTGTAAGCAGAAGAAGAAAATAAGATAAGAAATTATCCGATGAAGATAAAATATGACAACCTAAAGATTTACAGGTCTTGTACCTGCTAGTAGCCGATATAGAGGAAAAACTGTAAACAATAGATAGCTAAATATTAATCACTGCAGTAGAATTTTTACTAAATTGCATTGCAACATTCATCAGAAATATATAAGTGAAATAAGAATGAATATGAAATAACAGAGAGAACAAACTCATAACACAGTAGTGACGGAATTAGGAATCTCTGAATTGCTTTGTATTAAGTCTCGAAAAGAGATAGTCTCTATTACAATTAATCAAAAAGGTCCAGCCCTGTTTCTTTCTTCAAAATGTATATTTATACAAAATTTTATGCGCTGGAATCTCAATAGTTCCACGGGTTTTCGGTTACAATCAAAAGGAGTCGAAACGTTTCATTTCTTTATCTCTGTCCTCATCTGGTACCCGAAACTTGCCTCTTCACATGCTCCTTGCAAATAACGCACTTCTCCACTAGCTGTGATATCAACTTAGATGGCTCGGCTTGATTATTTGCCTCAAAAATATAGTAGTCTTTCATCAATAGTGACAACTTTCCTTCCACCTGTTGATCTTTGGCATTGATAGAGCATAACATCATACTTGGTTTAATTAGCCATTTGTTTATTTGCACTATGTTTGTTTGAGTTATTTGTGATATTTCAGCTAATTCTCTTTCTTCATTTTCCTTGATATTTAGCATATATTTAGTTGTATTGATTTGACCCAGTATCTCCATGCCACTTTCACCATTGGAACCCAAATAAATCTCACTTAACAAGCCAAAACTTTCTTCACAATATTTCCTCATCTTTGTAGCTTGTTGTTTGCCTTCAGATATTTTTCGCACCCATTCTTTCAACAAGATATTACCCCTGGTCTTCTCTGTGATGGGAAAACTAGAACTACTACTTTCTTCCCTTCTCGTTGTGGCTATAGTAGCCTCCTGGAAAGCCACCTGAGCTGCTCTGACATCCCTTTCTTTAAGAGAGAGGTTTTCCAACACTTGATCAATGAGTTGGAAGCTGCTTTGAATTGTTTCTACTTTAACAAGCAAACCCTGTTGTGCTGCCGATAACCTTTTTCTGATCTCTATTGCCTGGAATTGAAATATCCCGATGTCGATTACCTGGCCTTCGACGAATTCTAGTTTGGCCCGAAGTTGGTCTATCAATTCTCCCTGCTGGCTTATCTGAGTCTGACTCATCTGAACCTTCAACTGTGACTGTTCGAGATCGACTTTAAGCCGCTCGATTTCTTTTTGATCTTATATTCTTGCTTGCTCTAAAGTTGCACTTGCCTGATATTTAGCAGCAACCGTTTCTATAGCTAGTTTATCCTCTAGTGTCTTGATCAAATGATTTTTTCATTTTAGCTGATCTTTTAGGGTCCCGACTGAATATTGGTTCATCGTGGCGAAAGCACCCAATGTTCCTGCTATTTGCATCGTGAATTCTACTTTCTTCATATTTTTCCCATCAGTTACAACTTTAAATTTCTTGGAGACAACACCTGCCTCTTGGTAGAGTTCTTGTCTCACAACCACTTTCCTCTTCTTATCGAAGAAGAATTGATTCAGAGGTAGCTCTTCTACTAATATAGGTGTCAATTTTTCACCCACAATCCAAGCTGCGTCTAGGATTTCCTTTGCAGACTGCAGGGGGCTAATGGAGGAAATGAGATTGCTGACCTGTTTAGAATATTTCCCGGGA
Organism: Picea engelmannii; assembly: GCA_009831015.1. NCBI lineage: Eukaryota > Viridiplantae > Streptophyta > Pinopsida > Pinales > Pinaceae > Picea > Picea engelmannii. Next base: position 4,260 of record ML835299.1, on the reverse strand, counting down.
GTAATGAACGAAGTTGGCTCGCTTGGGGGATCGGAAGCCTCGGATTCTTGTTTCGGGCCCCCAACTTGCTCTTCTTTATCCTGTTGTTCTTCTTGGTCGGGTGTTGAACCTTTAGAGACTCCAGCTTCTTTTTGTTGCTCCTCTGCAATCATCAAATCTTCACCCGGTAATACTGGAGGAAGGCAACTCCGCCTATGCTCTTGGAATCTGACTACATCGGCCCTCTGTTTGGGTGACAGGGCTTGTATTCGATCCAAAACTTCATCATAAGATTTCATGCCTCAAAAAATATCATCATGAGGCAAATTCTCGTGCTCAAATCTTTTAAGGCCATAGCTGGCCAAATGATTACTCACGACCCTGTGTGGATCGTGTTTCTTGAATTCGATATGAACCAAATTTATATCTTCTAGGGCTTCCGCCTCAGTCTTTGCATGCCCGAAGTCTAATAATGAATAGGTGTTTAAATGAACAGGAAAAGGTGGCCATGCCTTTTTTGAAAACCCTTTCAGTTCTTTACATATACCACTGATTACGGTTTTCCTTGTGATCTCACGACAAGCCATCCTGTCAGGTATAAGCAAGGGTAAAGCATGCAGAGGGACGGAAGCGTCGAAAACCCTGATGTATGAAAATTCTTTCTCCACATACCAATCTGCCACTCTGCTTATTTTCCATGATGCTATCTGATATTCTGTGTGGCAGATTACCGAAGATGGCAACATGCATCGGTACCATTACCCAGTTGAATATTTCGTATACGAAATCCGAAGCCTTGTCCTCCCAAATTTTAGAATGGTATACATGGACTGGCTCAGCATCCGATGGAGTCCAGCTCCAATTCATCAAAGGAAAAGGCATCATGGAACATACTGTGTCCATGAGGTATGCAGACATGAAAAATGAAGCAGCTTTCTTGCTCTCTTTCTGCGTCCAATATTCTGTAATCTGATTGGTCAGACTATTGGATAACATTTTGGCCCAGTTGAAAGAAGAGCCTTCTGCTACTGAGTATATCAAGGGCACCCATTAGAGGAAAAATGCGTGGTTTCTTCCCTCCCATACAATCTATAGGTCATCATCACTACGTATTTGAATTATGGTTCCAAAGAAGATATGGAATAATTTCCATTGCTGTCTACCCTGAACTTTGTTGGGTGTGAGACCCAATCCTTAATCAAATCAGATAAACTTTTCGTGTATTGCTTGCATTCCTTTTGTTTAAAACCATCTAGAAACTCTGCACTGTACGTGAAGTCTGATGTGGGTGGTAATTTGTACATCGCCTATAAGTTTTCTGGTCTAAAGGTCCCAACAATGACCTTCTTCTCATTGACGATGGTTCTAGTAGGGATGTCTACATGATCCAGTGCCCATCGGATCATGTCATAGTAAGGCAGAAGGCGTGGCCTGGCCACTACTTTGTGCATATCTTCCTAGACGAAGATCTTGTATTTGGTAGTCATGTCGTCTTTCTCATTGTCACTGGAATCGTCTGAACAGTTCACCACATCTGATTGCAAAATCTCTGAAACGTATGACCAGGTTCGCACGAAATCAATGCTCCGAGGTGAAGTATCTGAGACATTATCAGAACCTTGTCCTGAAACCTTAGCGCTTTCCTTGGATGCTTTTCGCGGGGCCATGGCAGAGGACTGTAACTTAGCTCTTCTGCAATAAAAATGTGTATACATATAGAAGTTAGCTTACTGAGAAAAACTTCTCTGTGCGGGATAGAAATGAACTTTATGAATAAAATAGGATGAAAAAGATCTATATCTCCGAACATTTAACACATCGATGTCCTTATGAACAGAATGGTCCAATCATATTTAGATAGAGATTTTGGCAATAACAACCATATCCTTACTTTGTCGTTTCACCTCATTTCCAATTATTGCCATAAAATTCGACGGTTCGTGGGACAAGATGGTGCAAGGAACATTTGAAATTACCTCGTAAATTGTGCGTTATTATCATTTGCATTAAACATTGATTATGGTGGGCTTGACTTCCTTAATCATGATTTAAATCAAACATTTCGGTGCTCGCCATATCGAGAATTTCAACTCTAACCTTTCGACCCTCTAAAACCCGAGATTGCGATGATTATAGTTAATTAAGCAAAGACGTAACTAGGGTTAAGTGTTTTAATTGATTACACTTTAAATTATATTACGACTTCGTAGCTTGGAACTTCAAAGGTATTGTTTTTGGGAGGAATGTATGCCGAGTCACGAAATCCAAAGGAGCTTAAATCATGGTCAAGACTAATCAACCTTGACTCTAACCCAAGTTACTTAGGTAAAAGTTTCGTGGCTTCATCTTTCGAAGTTTTAGCGGTAATGTTTTAGGAGAGAGTGAACACCGAGACATGAAATCCCAACAGCATTTGACTGGGGTTTACATGGTCCCACTCTTAGCTTTCACCTGAGGTAAGATTTTGAAACTTTTCGCGACCTCATACATCGAGGTTTGTAAATCTTGTGACTTGTAACTCCCTAAGAGAGATATTCCGAGGTACGAAGAGCAACAACCTTCGTTTAACGATAAAAGTGGTAACTTATGAAACATCACATCTCCCGCTATTTCACACATCGAGACTACTGAGATTTTCAGTAGGTGAATGTCACGAAGTGAAAAAGAACTTAAGAATCTACATTTGACCTTTAAAATAGATTTGAACCAAATGAAAAAGGCAGCTCCAACAGTGCGTATGGAAGTTTATATGCTTATGGGCCTGGAAATCTATATTATAAACAAATTTAATAAACCCCGGAGCATTATATTAATAAAATACTATTATTAATTTCCTATCGGAATTCCAGATCTTGGGGAAATGATAAAATTGGGTATGTTTGGAAAGAAATACCCCAAGGGATAGGTTAATAAAATATAATTAGTACACCCTATCAGGATGTTAATACCCCAACGGAAAAAGGGGAAATTAAATTTCTTGTATTTACCAGACTGGTGAATTAGATTAAACAAAGATGTTAATGCGTGGAGTATTAATTAATGAGGATTAATTAACAATAATGTGGATTAAATAAATAAAATCCTAAGGCATGGGATTATGATGTAATGATTAATTAACTTAATAAGATTATAATGTAAGGGGGGTGTCAATCTGCATGTGCCACATGTCAATCTAGGTGGCAGGTCCAGATTAGGCCACATGTCCAAGGTACCAGTTGGACAACCGACATATCGCCTATTGAGAGTTTTGCAAGGTGGTGGTGTTGGAATGGGCTGATACCCGGTAGGCCAATATGGGTATATCAAGTATCAACATAATGTAAGTCAGGTGGCGCTGAGTACGGAGAGGTCGGTGGTCTCGATGGGTGAATTACCACATGGGAGTCGTGTCATTAGCCACATCAACAACTACGTATGCACCAAATGGACCACATGGGTGCCACGTGAGCATGAGAGGGTTTTGGAAATAAAGCTTGAAACATTGGGACGCCATTACTTGTGATCCAAAGCTTGGATTTGAGCATGGTTACAGGTGTCAAAAATCTATTGAAGAGCAGAAGATGATGGTGCCCTCGAAAATAGGATTCGATATGGTTAAGGAAAAGAAAATGTTTGATACCCCACCCCTTTAAGATAACCCAAGGGGTGTGTAGGTTACAAATTTACTCTAACTTGTGATTTTTCCTCGAGGAATAAGTATTATGGAAATAGAATTTTGTTCTTGAGTACAAGCATTATGGTTGTAGATTTGAATTTTGGCTCTCTTTTGATCGTAATACCACCCTTGTATGTGATAAAATTGTCTTTATGTGAAAGGATTTTGGCTCTCTATTGGATTTAATACCCATGTATGTGACATGTTTGTATTATGTGGAAACAATCCCGATCAAATCAAGTGTTTGTGGCATACATCACTACACATATGTTGACGATTTAAATCGCAATGATGAATTCTTCCTGCAAAGCATTGCTAAAGTGCTATTATTTATCTATGTTAATAATATAATACTAGTAGGTGGGACCCCCTTGTAGTCTGGAGGCTCAAAGATAGACATATCACACATTTTTTTGTTGTTGTTTTGATGATGCTTACACAGTCCTACATGATCGACAATGCAGTCTTGGGTTCATTTTTTACATAGTAACAGGTGAATGATGCATTTTATGGGATGCTTCTATGATTAAAAGAATTTTATTTTGGGCATGTATTAACAGTTGCTATGATTTAATCATATCACTAACCATTTTGATAGACTACCTAGCCACATATATACAAGAGAT
>ML835298.1:18870-48558 GCA_009831015.1 Picea engelmannii | reverse complement strand
CTCCATCTGTGAGAGTATTTACTTCATATGGCCCTAGCCAATGCATTCTAAATCTACGAGGATGCTGGAAAAATTTACTTTCATAGAGTAGGACTAGGTCTCCCTCCTTAAAACTATTCTTCATAATATGTCTATCATGTCAGGATGTGTCTCTTTCTTTTTGCGCTTCCTGGTGAAATCTTTCCAGAATCATTTTCTCTTCCATATCCATTAGTTTATTTAACCTTTCATTTATTGCGCCTCTTTCTGTCATGTTGGTGATTGTTTCTACGCACAGAATAGGTACCATAAATTATAATGGTACCACCATTTCCTGCCCATACACCAATTTGAATGGTTTTTGTCCTGTCAACTTCTTACAAATGGTCATGTATGCCCATAGTATTTTTGGTATTTTCAAGTCTCAATCATCCCTATTGACATTGCAGATATTTGTCAGAGCATTCTCCAAGATCTTATTGAAGGATTCTACCATTCCATTTTCCTGAGGATCGTATGGTGTACTCTTCTAGTGATAGACTTCAAACTCCTCATTCGTATCCCTGATGGTAATGTTGATAAAGTGAGTTCCTTGGTCACTCATCAAAATCCTTGGGCATCCAAATCTGGTGATCACTTTCTCAAACAAGAAGTGTGTTGTTGTCTCTACGATGCAGTCATTTACTGGTGTTGTTTCTACCCATCTTGTTAAGTATTCTATCGCAATAATGATATATCTAGCTCCTGACCTTTTTGTTGGTGGATAGATTGGTCCAACAAAGTCTATTTCCCATTTTTCAAATACCTGCAAGGTTACTTGTGGTCTTAGAGGCATCTCATCCTTTCTATTGGGTTTTCCAACCCTCTGACAAACATCACATTTCTGACAATATTTGTTGGCATCTCTATAGATTCTTGGCCACCATAATCATGCATGCAATACCTTTTGCACAGTATATTTTCCTGCATAGTATCCTCCAACTATACCTTCATGATATTCTACCAAAATTATGTTCATTTCATGTTCTAGTACACATCTTCTCAAAATACTATATGTGCCCATCTTATATAAGTGTCCTACAATAAGTTGATAGTCTGCAGCTTTGACTACCAGATTTTTTTTCTACGCAGTGCTAAAATATTCTAGCGCAATCCATGTACTTAATTATTCAATAATATCAAAAAAGTATTCATTAGCTAATTGTACTGAAAACAATTGCACATCAGGGAATTTGTCTTCCAATTTGGTAGGTTCTTCTCCATTAGTTACCCTTGACAGGTGATCAGGTCTTGCATTCATATTCCCTGGTTTAACTATCACTTCAAAATCAAATTCTTGGAATAGCAACAACCATCTATAGATCCTCCCCCCCAACACTGGTTTGTTGACTAGATATTTGTGGGAAGAATGGTTTGTGAACATTTTAAAGTGTTTCCCTAGCAAATAGTTCTTGAACTTCTGAAGCGAATATACCATGGCTAGGCCTTCTCTTTCTATTGTGTTGTAATTATTCTCTAATTCTAACAATTTTCTTCTTGCAAAGGCTATAAGATGGTCTAAGTCCTCTGCTCCTGGTTGCACCAAAATTTCTCCAAGTGCTATAGTTGATGCATCTACATGCACATGAAATGTCTTTTCCCAATCTGGAAATACTACGATGCATGTTGTGACCATCTTTTCTTTTAAGGTGACCAAACCTTGTTGACAGTCTTCATCCCAATGAAATATGATATCCTTCTTTAATAGTTTTTCCATTGGCGCAGTAATCTACGCATACCCCTTTATAAATTTCCTGTAAAAGCATGTATGTCCCAATGTTTCTCTCAACTGGCGCACTGACTTTGGTGGTGGTAAATTGACAATGATTGCAATCTTAGCAGTATCCATTAGTAAACCTTGTTTACACACTATATGTCCCAACAATATTCCAAAACGTGTCCCAAAAATGCATTTCTTGATGTTCAATGAGATCTGGCATTGCATGTATCATTCTAACATTAGCCTTAACACTTATGCATGGTCCTTTAACAGACTATATACAATCCAATCATCTAGGTATACTTCTAGAAACTGATGTATGAATTTCTTAAAAGCAGCTATGACTACTCTTGAAAATATAACTAGTTCATTCTTCAGCCCAAATGTCATGACTTTGTATTGGTAGGATCCCCATTCTGTAGCAAAAGTATTCTTATACCTTTTCTCTGGAGCTATTTTGATCTGATGGTAACCCGAGACTCCATCTATAAATGAATATGCTTCTTGGCCTCCCACATTCTCTAAGACTTCATATGTAAAAGGGGTAGGGAATGGGTCATGTAAAAAAGAATCATTCAATTTTCTTAAATCTACACATATCCTTATCCCCCCTTGTTTCTTCTCTTGGACAACCATAGGACTTATCCATTCATATTCCTCTATTGGTTCTATGATACCATCTTCCAATATTCTGTCAATTTCTGCTTTCACTTTTTGCTTATACATTGGATTCAGTCTGTAAGGTCTTTGTCTGATAGGTCTTCCTCGGTTTTGAGAGGTATATTCATCTCTCCTAGATCTCCTTCTATTCCTTTCATATCTGTAAAATTTGTTGGGAATAGGTCATTGTATCCGCATAGTAACTCTGTTATTATTTATATTGTTTGTTCATCCGAATAGTCTCCAATACTCGCCATTTTAGGATTGTCAGTTATCCCAATGTTGACTTTATTAACTTTTATTAGTGCAGCAAATAATTATGAATCCATAGATGGACCTTCCATCTCTCTTTCTCCTTCAATTTTTTAAATTTGAATCTTGTGTGGATCATCCTCCTCTAGTGCTTCCTCTTTAACATGATAGCATGAAAGTAGTTCTTTGATTGTTTGTCTATTTTGTTGTTGATATTTTTTCATGATTTCAACCTTTGTTTCATCAATAAATACCACACCTCTTATATTCTTCAATTTTGAATCAATGTTGGGGTTCTCATGTTCAAATGAGAAAGTTGCTACAAAGTTATGTTGTAGATTTTTCCATTTGGTAGTGCCTATGAGCATCTCCTAGTATATGTACCAGTTCTTTGGGATTCCTTCCAATGTATGGATGAAGTGATGAGGCCATTCTTCTTGTAGTTTCATCCTCCATTGTCTTTTTCACTTCTTCAAATGTTTTGTTGGTGTCCCTTTCCCATCATACCTATGCATTTTGTTTCTCCCATGTTTTGTGCCAAATCTAATGTGCATTATTATTTTACATTGGTACCAGTCATAAATTATTTCTTTATGCGCACCCCACCATCTTGTAGGTGTATCCTTGAGTGAAATATCTAGGGATAAGAACCTCTAATTTTCTACCACTTCTTCTTCATATTTTGTGAGAAATTCCTCTAAGTCATTTACCCCATGAAAGATGGGAGGTTCTCTTATCTATGTACCAACCCATCTTACTATGCAATCTATTATCGTGCACCTTCGTGTGGAAACTTCATCTAATCTCTCTTGCCAATTCTCCAAACTTGTATCTGATTCAAAAGCACATGATGTGATGCTTCTCTAGCTGAGTACCCCATATGAAGTTGGGTTAACATAATGTTTGTATCGCATGGTGGTTCTATACAACTGGTTTATTTCCTCCAGATATAAACAAGTGGGTTCTACAATCATCTCTCCTTCTGAAGGGTTTAATGGTGCAATGACTCTATATTCCCCTGATTCAAATGTCATTTTCATTTTTTTTTTCAAGTTGATAATGACCTGGTTATCAAATTCCCAATCCATTCCAAGAAATGTTGGATATGGTGTTGTGTCATCTATTGTCTCTATTACATTGAAATCTGCCATAGTGTGCACTACATCCAAATCTACTTCCACACCTTTAAGCCTTCCAATTCGTAAAACTATGTGTTGATTTGTTAATTTCAACTGGAAAGGTGAATAGACTAGTGTGTATTCTCCCATACACTGCCATGTCTTCTTTGGTAAAACATTTACTTCATAGACTAAATCCAATAATACATCACCCATATTGAAATCTCCAATGTTGGAATTCAGTTTGAATTATATGCTTTTCCTTCTTCTTGCATGGAGATGATTGACTATTTTTTGTTCTAATTTCCTTCCGCCTCTTTGTTACATCTTTCTATAAAATTTTATAAGATCTTGACTAATGATGGATCCTTTAATAACTTAACACAGGATTTCAGAAATTTTTTTATGTTACTTACTTTCTCTAAAGGTTGAGGTTCACTGGTGTGGTCCATTGAGGAGGGAATTTTGTACATTGGTACGTTCTGAGTGTGATGCACGGACAATGTAGACACAATATTTTGCTTGATAAATTCTTCTCTTGCATCCTTGAATGTTTCCTTTTCTTTTCGTGTATCAAACTTCTTTTGTGGTTTAGTATTCTTCTTCATCCATTGATGTTGCATTGAGTCTTGTCTTACTGCACCAGGTCCTGTCTTAGCTCCTCCTTGCATGACTATGTTGATGCTTCTCCCATCATTTGTGGCTTCTACAGAAATCCATTGTACATTCTGGTTGTTTTGTTTCCTTTTTTCTTGGATCTTTCCCAAAAGTGTTGGACAATGTTATGTATCATGGTCTATTGTGCGACAGTACATACATGTCGTAGGTGGAAGTGGACACTCCCTTGCATAATGTCCTGGATGTTGGTTGTTGCGAAACACTACTAGACCTCTACCTCTTCCAAGTCCTTCTCTGCCTCATCCTCCACCTATGTATCTAGCTCGATCTCCTCATGGTGCATTGTAATGAAGTGAGGTTATACAATGGTTGCACATTATTGTGTTGTGGTTGCACATTGTCATACTGTTGTTGCAAATTTTTATATGGTGGTGGTACCTGGTTGAACTGAGGTGCATCTTGTCCTGTCATCATTTTTTATTGCACCCTATAAGTATATGAATTTCTTTCTCTCATTAGCTCCATTGTCCTACAATATTTATCATCATGACCCACTGATTTGCAAAAATTGGAGTATGAACTTTTGGGTATTGTCTTATAATTTTGCATCATTGGAAAATGATACAGATCATGCCCATGCGTTTTACAAATATCACACCATGGTCCTATTGTTGGCAAAGGGTTTGGTACTCATGTTTCCATGTATTGCGTGAAAGTTGGACATACGTTCTTATGGTGTCCTTATGTCCTGCATGTGGTACACCAAATAACTTCTATTTTCTCTTTTCCCTTATTTTGGTTAAGTTGAAATGTTAGGTTCTTCAGATCCTCCTTCCTCTCCTCTATTGTTGGATATGTATTATGATACTGGTTCTCTTCCAGTTGTAAGGCTGCCTACAAAGCCTCTTCCTGAGTTTGGAACTTCTGTTGTCTCAAGGGGTATTTCAAATGTGGTAACATTGAGTTCACAAACAAGTGTATATGTTGCATTTCAGTCATGGCATATTTCAAATTACCTTTGAGATGATTAAACCTCTGATCAATCTCCCATACATACTCACTTGGTTTTTTCCTGATTTCAATCATTTCATTCATGCACTGATATTCTAAGCTAGGCTTATGAAATTCATTTATCATTAGTTTTTTCACATCTTCAATACTCCTTGTTACTCCTAGTGGACTATTTACATCTAGGTTCATGTACCAATCCAGTGCACGGTCTCTTAGTGTGATAGCTAACTGCACAAGTTTTGTATCATCATCTGCAATCTTCTTTTCTTCCTAGATATTATCACAGATGAATAAATGTTTTTCAGGGTCCTCTGATGCCTCTCCCTAAAATTATGGTAACTTGATCGTGGGATCATGTTATGCCATTTTGAACTTTGTCAAAATACTACCTCTGTGCGGTGTAGATATTTGAATGTTACTTCCTGAATTGGCTCCTCCAATCGTTGCTCCTTGTTTGGATGTGTTTCATGTTGTCTTTCTTCCACTAAAATTTGGTTCTCTAAATGTTGGTGTTATTTCTGGTGTACTAGTCACACACGGGGTTATAGGTTACACATTGACATTGATCTGGATTGGATTTATTCCATATGTTCTTTCCCTTGGACCTCCTATTTTCATTTTGTATGTTGCGCGCAGGATTTCCTCAATCTTCTTCACATCTCGGAGATCCTCTACCTCTTCCTCATCGCTTTCCAAGCCCACTATATTAGTTATGGCTCTATTCTTATTATTCATCTTATATTGGTAGGGTACTCCACTGCGCGTCTTTCCATTTGTTTCCATTATCTGCTTTATTTGGTCTTCCTCCATCATGATTGGGTCCATGGCCTCCTTCTTCTTTCCCTTATCCATTTCTTCCTCCATTTATCCACCTCTTGTCAATGCTTCCCCCCTTCCCCCATGCACGCGGGGAAGTTTAGTTGTCATATTTCATGGTCATCATATTGTTGTTATATAATAAAATCTTGATTGAAGTATATAGCGATATGATATACCTACCTCTGGGTCCTTTTATAAAATATTGCTTTGTTCCATTGTAATAATTCACGGTATCTATTGTAAATTCCATGATAAACCCTGCAACAATAATGTCTAACCAGAAATATATTGCGCGCGTAAAAAATTTGTTAACTTGTTGTAACTACACAATCTCCTTAGGATTCCACTCCAGCTATCTGATTCAATTTATTGGGTGGTTGTCTTTTAATATTAATATCCACTCTTGCAACAAATGCGGAAAATCAAAGAAAAATACCTCATGCAGGTTGCTAAACGCGTATTTGTCCAGGTATTTGTGCAGTGTTAACTTAGGTTTTTTGTTGTCCTTCTGCGTAAAATCAAGTTCCTTTGTTTTTAACCATCTTTTAATCTATGACTTTGTTGGATTCCATGGCCTGGACATTCCCTTATATACTGTCATTATTCGTGGGCTTCTTCCACGGATCTCGTCCACTCAATCCCATGTAGTTCTAGTTGGCAACGGAACCATTTGTTGGGTTAAATATCTCATTCACTTCTTGGCCTAACCCAGGTTCATGTATTATCAGGGTTCCAACAAAACCCTCTAAAACTATCGGCCCTCCTAGTAAACCATCAGGAAACACAACATATAGAGTGCACTGCGTAGTCTCACCCGAGATATCTTTATGGGTGACTTCAATGCCTAAGTGCTTGCATTCTAGGAAGGAGTGGGGATCTGGGATTGTATTTTATATTCTTCGGGCATTAATCTGATTATTTATTCTATTACTCCTAGGATTCATTCATATTTTAAACCCATGCATGCATTCTAATATATCTATCTTAACCATTCATTCATCACATAACCATTAACAGAAAGTAAACATGCAATAAAAATCACAGATAACACATGGTTCACCGTGGTTCACCCCCTCCTGGGCTACATCCACAAATATTTGGCTTCTCTTTTCTTTTATTAGGTCTGCTAGAAAATATGGTGTTATGCGCATAAAATATTCCTCCTTACAATCATGCATAGGTTAAAGACCCTATGTGAGGCAGACTAGATCACACCAAGCTCCTCAACCTGTGACCTAACCCTCAAAATCTACCTTACGTGACTCTTCTATAGCTCAACATCCTTTTCCTTTTCAATTACCAGAACTGACAACCCACCATGACCTATACCTCCTAGGTTCTTATTTATACTACTTTACAGGCTTATAGTCATTACAACCTTTGTCAAAAACCCTAACCCTAATATAGTTATTCGTGTCTTCTTGTGCGTCACGTTGCTTTCCTTATTTACATGCTCCTTTTCCTTCTTTTTCTGCATGCTTCTTTCTTGCCATCGATTTTGTGTGCTCCAAAATTACGTCGTCTTTCCAAAATTAGATCTTTCGCAAAATAGACCTTCTTATCCAAAATTATTCCTGCGCCCAAAATAACCTTCCTTCTCAAAATAGGCATGCTCCCAACAGGATGGGACCAATATTTTATAGCCACCACTTTCTTGGCATCAACTTGAACTCCATCATGACTTACAATGTGACCCAAATATTCAACCTCGGGAGCCCCAAAATCACATTTGGACGACTTCACAAATAATTGGTTGTCCTTCAAGAGTTGCAAGGACTTATCGACATGCTCTATTTTTTTTCCCATGCTTTACTATAGATCAAGATATCCTCAAAGAAGACCAGCAAATAATTGTGTAGAAAGGGTTTGAAAATCTTGTTCACAAGGCTCAGAAAAGAGGATGGATCATTACAAAGAATAAAAGGCATCACAATAAACTCATAACGACCTTCACGTGTCATGAAGGTGTTCTTAGGTATGTGTATCTCTTTCATCCTGATCTGGTGGTATCCTAAATGCATATCAAGGTTCGTGAAAAACTTGGCTCCATGTCATTCATCTAGGAGATCATCCATAACTGGGATATGAAATTTGTCCTTGATCCCCAACTTATTAAGAGCCATAAAATAAGGACACGTGTTCCAAGTTCCTTCCTTCTTTAAGACCATGAATACTAGTGATGAGTAAGGTATTTTATTGGGACATATGACTCCCACCCCCAACAATTTGTTAATTTTTTTTCTATTTCATTATTTTATGACAAAGGATGTCGATAAGGATGTACATTTGGTGGTTGACTTCCTCAAATCATGTGAATACCATGGTCATTCTCTCCATCAAAAGGGGGTAAACCCTTTGGTGTCTCAAAGACTTGATGATGTTTGTTGAGTACCAACTACAAGTCTAGGTGGATTTCTTGTTTTGGACTTCCCATAAGCTATATGGAATTAAATTGGGAAATAATTCCAGAGTGACCTTTATTCAATAACTTCTCCATACTATGAAAGATGACTATTTTATGAGGGCATACCTAAATCCCTCGAAGGGTGTGTACATGACTCTCTTTAGTGAAACAACTATATAGTTCTTGTAAATCCATGGTGACTAGTCCCAATGTGCATAGCCATTTTTCCACCAATACTATATCACAACCACCCATATTGATGACAAGTAGATGGGTTTTGAGCTGATAGTCTCCCATCTAGAGTTTGAAATTTTCACATCTACACCCACATTTCATCATACCTCCATTGGTGATCAAGATTTGAAAGTTGTGCACAAGGTGTACAAAATAATAGGTTTCTTTTTACACTCTCTTTTTATTGAAATTGTGAGTACTAATACCATAAAATAGGATTATGAATTTTCAATTATTGATGTAGACCATGAGTTTCAAGGTTTCTAGAGTCAAAATGCATGATAATGCATGCAAGGATATTAGGGGTTCTTCTTGAGGGAATGGAGGTTTGATATCTTCCTGAGATAGAGTGTTGGTGTCTTCAACCGATAACTGTGGTGTTTCTTCAATATTTATGCCTTCCATCAAGGCCATTGTAACATCCCCCAACCCAACTAAGGAACATTACGGTGTGGAATACTCTTACAAATTAAATTTCTTCTATCAAATTAAATTCTTGTAGCTACCATCTATGGATTACAACCATGTTTAGATATTGTTCACTACCATTAAATTGATGCATCTACAATATACTAAAATAGACATGAATGTAGCTTAATAATTCAACACATTGGTATCTAAATCATTCTTAAATACACATAGTTCATGCATAATAGTTTAACTGATAAACACATCACATAAAGAGATAAAACACTTGTCTTTTATAATCAATTATGCAACCAGCTTATTGGGATGAGAGTTCCACCGAACCATACACTGAACATTCCAAACCTCAACATCCAGTCACCCCTGAGATGAGGATAATAATCCAAAAAAGAGGGTGGTCTCTCAATATCCACTCACAACTCATAAACTCACAACCCATTGGTATTTTCCTACAACTATCCTAATTCTCCACCAACTCTGTTCCTCTCGATCTTCCTGACCCCAAGGAGTTTACCCCTTCACTAATATTATTCCCCCAGGCACCCCATTTTTTTATCAGGGTCTCTCTAGCACAATTAACTGGGAATCTCTCTATTGGGAACTCCATGGAACTCGTTGCTAAGAAAACTACTAGAAAACACTTGTTTTTATAGTGCAACTCACAAAGCAGTTCACTCTTTGCGCATGACAACCTAGCTCTTCATTATTCATCTCCAATACACCCCAGAAATTCTCCATCATGCTCTATAATTCTCTCTCCATGGATGTTCCAGCTCCAATCTCTCTTTCTTCATCTCTACTTGTTGTTCATGCCAAAAACATTGACTACTAAAAATTGTTGTCATGACCCATACGAATTTCCTCCCTTTGGAATGCTTGTTTGACTCACACACTTCCCCAAGATGATTATTCTCATCCTCCATTATACCAATCAATATGGGATGTGACTTATCACACCCACCCTCTTACATGCATTCAATGATTGGCTTCGGGAACACTCAATCAGAAATTAGAAGGTTCATATACCAATAGTAATTTTAGGAAAATGGGTTGAATTAATATACATCTTTAATTCCCCCTTGGACCCCCTCTTAGTAATTCTCTTAGACCCTCCCCTCTTTTGTGGATCAATTCAACCCCCGTCTCTATCCATATCCCCTTAGCAGTTGGCATCACATTTTATTAATTAAAATTCAGAAAATACATTTCCACATATTACATCGCTTGGCCATATCCACATTAAGCATTAATTAAACTAGGGATTATAGTGGGGATGTTACATTCCGCCTCCCCTGTAATTTTGCATCATCCTCTATGCACACTATGTCGATATTCATATATGCAAATTTACATCACAATACTTAGAAAATAAAAATTATGCAATTTTATACTCCAACAACAGTTCCAACCAAAATCTCTCATCCCTCTCAATCCACGGACCCAAGGATTGCACCATTCATTTATAAGGGAAAACCCAAGTAATGTGTCATTCTTTTATCAAGGCCC
The DNA here is from genome assembly GCA_009831015.1 of Picea engelmannii. NCBI lineage: Eukaryota > Viridiplantae > Streptophyta > Pinopsida > Pinales > Pinaceae > Picea > Picea engelmannii. The sequence goes on along the minus strand of ML835298.1, from coordinate 37,772 downwards.
CTAGTGCAATTGGCTAGGACTCTCAGATATGGTTTTGGAACTCTAGCTACTCAAAATGGATTTTTGCATTCTATTTTCTTAAAAATGTTCAAAAATTGGTGGGTATTTGTCTCGCATGTTTTCTTCATGCTCCCATGTAGAATATTCAATACTGTAGAAGGTACATTGAACCTTTACCATCCATATGGCCTTTTTATTGAGCACTTTGACTTTCTAGTTCAGGATGTGTATCGGTTCCACCCAAAAATCCCCTTTGTGCACCACTTAATCAATTATGTGGTTAGGGCCAGGCACATATTTCTTTAATAATGACACATGAAATACATTATGCACTCTCGTGGATGCAGGAAATGCTAGCATGTATGAAATTGGCCCTATCTTTTATAATATTTCAAAAGGCTCACAATATCTTCCTGCCAACTTTGGGCAACTTCCTAACCTTAGAAAACTTCTTTTCACCTTCACTTTTAAGAACACATGTTCGCCCACTTTGAAATATCTAAACACTTTGTTCTTTTCTGCATAACTTTTTTGTCTATCTTGGGTAGTTGTTAAATTATGCTTGATCTTTGTCATTTTCTCTTCCATTTATTTTAACAAATTTGTCCAACAACTACTATGGTTTTTGGATTATCCCAACTTACTAGTGTGTTACACTCCTACCATACAATGCTTCAAATGGACTCATTTTCAATGTGGCATGATACCCATTATTGTAGGAAAATTCAACCAAATAAATATAATATTCCCACTTTGGTGGTTGGTCCATCACATACATTCTAAGTATGTCCTCAATTATTATGTTAGTTATCTTTGTTTTCCCATCAGACTATGGATGATACGTTGCACTGAGATTTATATTTGTCCCAAATCCTTTAAAAAATCCCTTCCAAAAATTCGTGGTAAACTTTGGATATTTGTTTGAAACTATTGCCTTAGGCACCTCATGTAGCCTTGCAACTTATTTCATATATATTTATACAAAATTTTTTTCGTGTATGTAGTATTCACTGGAATGAAAATAATTTTCTTAGTCAATTTATCCACCACCACCATGATGGAATCACGATGCTTCACTGTTCTGGGCAGCTTTGTAATAAAATCAACCAAGACAATTTCCCACTTCCATTCTACAATGGGCAATGGTTGTAACATCCAAGTTGGATGCCTATGCTATGTTTTCACCTTCTGTCACTCTAAACATATGGTTATGTAATTAGCTACTTGTTTCTTCATTCCCTTCCAAAATTATTAGCTTCTTACAGTTGCAATTGTGTTCATGATAATTTCATCTTCTTTCAACTCGTAATAATTAAATTTCTATTGAAAAATACCTTGTTGTAATGTCTCTTTTATTTTTAGATATTGTTGATCTGAATTTGTTTTTGCAATGATTTGATCTTTCATATCATTCCTATACATATTTATGGTAGCAATATGTGCTTCATAATCTCTCCAGTTGAGTGCATCTGCCACTTGATTTTATTTTCCTTTTATATGATTTATTTCAAATTCATACTCACTAAGAAATTCAAGCCATCTAGTTTGTCTAGCATTTAAGGTTGGTTGTCCAAACAAATGTTTCAGACCACAATGGTTTGTCCTTAGCTCAAATTTCCTCCCCATGAGATAATGTCTCCACATTTTTAATGCATGTACAATCGTTGCTAACTCTAGACCATGGGTAGCATAATTATTTTCATGCTCATTTAATTTTTTGGACTCATAGCATGCCACATGATTTTTCTAACTAAGGATTCCACTGAGCCCTTCCTTGCGTATATCAATGCACACAAAAAAATATGCATCCATATATGTAATCTTCAATATGTCTTTCAGCTACTGAAATCTTTCTTGACACTTGGAAGTCCATTCAAATTTCACTCCCTTCTCTTGTAAAGAAGTGATTGGACTTGCAATCTTTGAAAACCCTTTTATGAATCTTTAGTAATAACTAGCAAGACCCATGAATGATTTGACCTTTGTGACATTTCTTCGTGTTTTCCATCCTCTAATGGCCTCTATCTTCTCATGATCAACTGTTATCCCCTCTACTGAAATGATATGTCCCAAGTAGTGAATCTTCTTTTGATCAAAGATGCACTTACTTAGCTTAGCATACAATTTATTCTCTCTTAGAAATTGCAACACCATTCTTAAATTTTTATCATGCTCCTCTTTTGACTTAGATTAGATGAGAATATCATCTAGGAATACAATTACAAACTTTTCCAAGTACTCCCTGAACACTCCATTCATCAGACACATAAAAATAGTTGGGGCATTTGATAGTCCAAATTGTACTACCGTGAATTCATAATGCATGTATCTTGTCCTCACTGATTTATTGTTGATTTATTATTCTTTTATCCTTACTTGATAATAACCTGATTTCAATTTAATCTTCAAAAATATTATTGCACCTTTCAGCTGATAAAATAAGTCATCAATTATTGGCAAAGGATACTTGTTCTTTATGGTGACCTTATTTAGCTGTCTGGAATGAATGCATAGCCTTAAGGTTCCATCTTTCTTCTTAAAAAAAATAACTGAGGCTCCCCAAGGTGACATTATTGGGCCTCTGTACTCCTTTAAAAATTCTTCAAGTTTCATATGCAACTCGTTCAACTCTTGTGTGCCCATTATGTATGGTGTCTCGGACATTGGGGCAGCTCTTGGAACAAAATCACTAGATAAATTATGTCTCTTTTCGGTGGCAAGCCCGAGATTTCTCCAAAAACATCTTCAAAATCCCTCAATAATTGATGATCTTCTATGCTTGCCACTCTATATCTGGATACCTCTTCCATATGGGCTACAAAAAAATGACATCCCTTCCTGAAACTCTTCTTCAACTGCATAACTGAAATTTCTCTAACAACTACATCTCTTGGAATGCCTTGAATATTTTCTTTCTTTCCTTCTTCATCAAGACATGTGATTGTCTTATTGTAACAGTCTAGGCCAACATGGTGTTTTTCCAACCAATCCATGCCAATTAGTCAATCATATGAATACAATGGTATGATGTTTACATATACCTTTGTACTGTGTCCATTCATGTCTATCAAACAATCATTAAAAAGATAATTTATATTTTTCTTAGCTCAATTGGTTAACTGAACTAACCAATATTTCTTATGATTACTCCTTTTCAAGTGAAATATTTCAACAATGTTATCATTTATGTAACTATGGATATCTTCAAAATCAACTAAAATTGATATGGGTTGGTTATGAATCTTACCTTCCACTTCAATCATGGGGGATTGATATTTCACTTGATTGTTGTCCAAGGATGCATAAATACTTGGCATGTTGCATCCCATGTATTCCATTGTTTCAGCCTCCTGAATGTTATGGGAAGTCCTCATTCTTTCTCCTTTGTGAGGGAAGTCCCTATATAGGTGATTCCCTTCACACCCCCAACTTTGTATAGGTTGTTTTCTTAGCCTTTTTTGCAAATGAATCTGCAATCTTATGTTCATTTTGGGTTGAATGACCTTGTTGATTTTATTGGGAATTATTCTTGAGAATGGGTGGATTAAAACCTTTCTTTCTTTGATCCTTCTTACCCTTCATATTGTCATTCCAATCCTTTTGGAAAACTAGCCTTCCTCTTCTTTTCTCATAAAGATTGTTTTCTCTCCTTATGGCTTCTTCAAAAAATTTGGGGTTATCATATTGTATCTTATCACTATAGAAAGAAGGTAACCTATTTATAAACCTTTGGATTTTAACCTTTGCATTCTTTATGAAGTCAACATACTTCATCAATTCAAAGAAGAACTTACCATATTCATCCATTGTCATGCTTCCCAATTGCAGTTCAAATAAATCTTTCATATTCCTTTCATAATAATGCTCAGACAAATTTCTCTTAGAAATATCCTTTGAAATACCTCCATGAGATCCTATTATCATCAAGGTGTATGGCTTTCTTAAGTTGATCCCACCACATGGTTGTCTTTCCTTGCAAGTAGTAGGTTACAATACTATCTTCTACCCAAGAGGGGTAGCCATGCAACTAGAAATGTTTCTTCAATTCCAACATCCAAGCCTCATCCTCTTCTCCCTTCATGTGCTCGCCATTGAAATTTGGTGGCTTGATCTTCCTTAGTTCACCTTGCAAGGTATTTTCCTCAGGCCTTGTCCATTGTCTATGGACAAGAGGCACATTGGGGTTTCTCCCTTTCCCTAAACTTTCATGAGTTCTCCTAGTGGATTTCCTTGGATAATTATGGTTTATTCTCATGATTCTCGACTTCCTATCATTTCCATGATCATCCCTTTTTCTATGGGATATCGATGTTAACACTTGTATTGCACTATATTCTTTCTTGGTGCCAAATTATTTATTAACTTTTTTATGTAACATATCCAAAATTTGAAGTATCTCTTCATGTGCCTTCATAATCCTTCCATTATCATCATTGTATATTTGCACTTCCCTATCCAAGCTTCTCATAGTTATAGGCTCCTCCCTACCTATCCTTCCATTGGACTTTGTCTCAGCATTTTCCATGTTGACATGAAGACCTATGATATTTTACTCATGGCTATAAGATCCCTAAGCATCATCCATAAGTCAAATCCTAATATAAAAACCAAATTTTCTTTCTTGTACCTCTAATTTTGCAAGAAATGTGCATGTAATAATTATTGTTAGAACATGCATACTATAAAAAATTTCAATCAATTAGAGTACAGGTTAATTCCTCATCATTTTATGAAGGACACAATGCACCAATTCAATTTTTTATTCCTTAGATACATTCCTCTTTGAAGCATCTTTCCAATAGATGTATTCATGCCTCAATATAAGTTCTGAATGAAAAGTTACAACATTTACAAGTTGCAATTTTCACTCTCTTACTATTACATAAATCTCTTTTATCAATTTATAAAAAAAATTAGTTCCCGGTTCAAAATTATGTGTTGACAAATGTCCTCTACTCCTCAAAACCTTTCCAATGACTATTTGTTTTCTCAAATCTGAGCTTTGCGCTGAAAGTTATGGTCCAGAGAAGTTTAGATTGTTTTACTCAATTTATCCATATATGTTACATGTATTATTTCTCTTCCTACACATTTTTATATACCTGGATCCTAAATTTGTCTCAAAATTTTTCTTCTATGGATCATAATCTTTTCATATATTATTCATGTGCCCCAAACGGACTTCTGAGAAAGCTGGAGTTATAGCCTTTGGAATTAATTCGACATTGAAAATTTTCCCTTACTGTTTTGGATGTAACTTTCTCATACGAGCTATGTTTTACGAACAAGTTAGATCATTGGAAGGCTCTCCTCAAGCTCTTTTATTTGAGTTATAAAAATAGAATGTAGCTTGGTACACTCTGATAGTGTTGGTTTTGATTGGAAAAAAACGTCATTTAGGGCCTCAAAATCGCCTTGCAAGTTAATGACCTTCAAAAACAACAATTTTTTGCATAAAATTGATTGTTTTACTATGTTAACAACCATTAAATATGAGTCATCAATCTCAGATCGGGTGAAATGTGATCCATTGATCTGACTCTATCAGTCATCAACGATCAACATTCTCCTATGTACGTGCACAACACTTTTCCCAAACTTTTGACACGATACTCGGTCATCGGCCCAATCCCTTGACAATTGATTCACAACACCATGCTAAATCGACCACCCCAACCATCGGTCGTCAGCCATCAGTGATTTTCATGAGCGAATGAAACTCCTCACCAATTCTGTTGACGCTTGACCACTGTCCCATCGATCATCAATCATTTCTCTTAGCAACCACTTGTAACACCTTATTAAACCAACCGACCCGACCATTGGCCATCAACCACTTTTGTGCTGATGTGGATATTGTTGACATGGAATGACACATCATCCCAAGTTGTAAACTTGGTTGATGTGACATGACACGTGGATGTTGACGTGGAACAACGCATGGATGTTGATGTGGCATGATACATCATCACTCTCTTTTCTCCATTAGCCATTGGCCATTTCTCTTAGACGATCAGAACACTTTGCCAATTCGGTCAACGCTCCACCATCGACCATCGGCCATCAACGATGTCTTTTGGCCAAACCAACTCTTGATCACCATTTTGGTCGACCCGACCATCGGCCATCAGTAGGTTTTGATGGTGAACTTCAACACTTAGTGATTTTTTTATCAAATTCCAGGTGAATCTAAGTCGTCGATCTTCAAGCCAAGATGATCTTGACCGTCGATTGGCTCCCTTTTTCCAACCTATGAAAACTAATCTAGACCATCAATCTGATTTATTTCCAAACGACCGAAAATGAATCCTAGTCATCGATTCGCTCAACCTTCCAAATGGTCAAAAAACCTTGTGTATTTTTAAATTTATCAAAATGAATTTGGGTCATCGATCTCGAGATCAAATGCGGTCTTGGTCGTTGACTCCCAAAACTTCCTACAAGTACTCCATAGCAACCATTAAAACATAAAATTTGACCATTCTAAGTCAAATCCAATTATGCAACCTGTATATTCATGCCCCATATCATCTCTTCGATTGCCATGAGGCATTTAAACTCAAAATTTACCCATGAATTAAGGGATCTCACTCCAACTTCTATGTTTTTCCCCAAATTCACACAGACCAAACTCTACAACAATAAATTTCACTGATTCGCTCTAGTTATTGGCCCATACAAGCCCAATGTTTGAAACAAAGGCTCTGATACCATAATGTGATGTCCCCCAACCCAACCGAAGAACATTGTTGTGCAAAATACTCTTACAAATTAAAATTGTTTCTATCTAATTAAATGTGTGTAGCTTCCAGCTATGGATTATAACTAGATTTATCTATTATTCTCTACCATTGAATTGATACATCTACAATATATTAAAATAGGAATGAATACAGATTAATAATTCAACACAACAACATATAAATCATTCTTAAATACACAGAGTTCATGCACAACAGTGTAACTCATAAACACATCGCATAAATAGATAAAACACTTATCTTTTACAATTATTTGAGCAACCAGCAGCTTGGGACAGACATTCCACCCAACCATAGACTATTCATTCCAAATATCAACAACCAGTCACCCCTGAGATGAGGAAAGTAATCCACAAAAGAGGGTGGTCTCTCATTGTCCACTCATATCTTATAAGCTCACAACCTACTAGTATTCTCCTACAACTATCATAGTTTTCCACCAGAGCTCTTCCTCTCGACCTACCCGACCCAATTAATATACCCCATGAATGATCTTAGTCCCTCAGGTATCTCATTCATTTATCAGGGTCTCTCTATCACAGGTAACCGAGAATCTCTCTGTTGGGAACTCGCTGCTAGGAAAACTACCAACAAACCACAACAAACACTTGTTGTTACAGTGCTACTCATAAAGGAGTTCACTCTTCAGGCCTGAAAACTTGAATCTTTAGTATTAAACTCCAATACACTCCAGAAATGCTTCATAGTGCTCTATAATCTTCCCTCCATGGATGTTCTAGCTCCAACCTCTCTTTCTTCCTCTCTACTTGTTCATGCCAAAAACATTGACTACTAAAAAATGTTGTCACATCCCATAAAAATGTCATGTCGTTGGCTTGCTTTCTTGACTCGCACACTTCCCCAAGATGATTGTAATCAACCCTCATGCTCCCAATAACTATGGGATGTGAATTCTCACACCCACCCTCTTACATGCATTCAATATTGGTTTTGGGAACACTCAATAAAAAATTAGAAAGTTCATATACCAATAGAATTTTTAGGGAAATGGGTTGGATTAATATACATGGTTAATTCCCCCTTGGAACCCCTCTTAGGAATTCTCGTAGACCCTCCCCTCTCTTGTGGATTAATTCTATCCCCATCGAGTCTATCCATGTCCCCTTAGCAACTGACATCACATTTTATTAATTAAAAATTTATCAAATACATTTCCACATATTATATCGCTTAGTCATAGCCACATTATATCCACATTAAGCATTAATTAAACTGGGGATTATAGTGGGGATGTTACAGTCATAGTGGTTATACCAATTTGGAATAATTTTTGTTATTTACATTTATGACCTAGAACATATTTTTCATCATAATTATAGAAGAGTCCACATCTTTAGCAATCTCCTATTTTTGTTGGAGACAACCTTTGTAATTTCAAGGGATGAGTAGGGGTTGTGCTAGAGGAATTAGGCTAGCAAGGGAAAGTCCAGGAAATGAAAGAGGGGTTTTGGTTTGCGCATTGATCATCATCTCTTCTTCTGGACATGGATGATTTTAGGGGCTAAATTTCGCTCATGGGCTAATTTTCCATGGTTTTTCCAAAAAAATATATTCACTATTTTAAAAATGATTCGCCCAAATTCTATAGGATACAATTATTTTACCTTAAAAATTGCCAAAATTTTATAAAAACTATATAAAATCATTATAAATTTGAATGTTTTTACAAAAATATCGCCAAACATTTATAGTTGGCATATGAAGGATTAGTAAGATTCACCAAGGTTTCTACATTTTAAAATAAATTTCCATCCTTAAAATCATCCCTGCTTCTGGAGTCCTAAAAAATGCTTCTTGTTAACATTAATTCTTGTTAAGAGGGGTGGGTTGTTTTCTCTCCTTTGAGCCCATAGCCCGAGCTGTGAAGAAGTAGGCCTAAAAGTCCAACAAAGGAATTTTGTCCAAGGATGCGGCCGTGAGCACACTATGCAATGCATAAAATCTCAATTTCGAGCTTAAAATGTTAGCAAACGCACAACCCAGTGTCCGGTGGTGAGGATCGATCGATGGAGAAGATCGTCAGTCAGCGGATATTTGCGGCCGACGGAATTATGCCATGTTTAGCATAGGAATCGAGCCCGCAATCTCACTGAAATGATCTAAGCCGTCCATCCCGGAGAAGCATGTGGAGCACGATCAGGCTCTGTTGCAGCTTTGCCCATCACGACCTTGAAGCACTTTTTCTCTGCAGCTAGGATCCCCGAAACGCGAAGATGCGAAGGCATCCAGGATTCAAGCCCACAGTATCGCCGAATAAGTTCTGGTCCGTCCGATCAAGGAGGGATACATGGTGTACGATTAGGCTCTATCGCCTCTTCGCCTATCGTGACTTTGAAGAATAGGAATCAGCCTCCTCCCAGTCGCGAAATGTGAAGTGCTAAAGGCGCCTCTGGGTGCGGGCCCACGGTCATAGCACTGGGTCGTATGGAAAAGGGACAAAGCAGATGAAGGGGAGTGGAGCAAATGCATTCAAGGAAAAATGACCATGGCCGTCAGTTTTAAAGTCGATCCAACCATTGATCCTAGAAGGTTGTTTCGCGAGATTGGGCACCAGGAAATTTGAAGGCAGGGGAAGTAGAAATCCACTAAAGAAGAAATGTTGAAGCGCCCTTGGAGAGAGGCATCAGGTCATGGTCCTAGGTTAAATTGAGGGTGGTGCCAGAAGAAAAGGAGGCTAGCCTCTAAGCCTTAGAGAGCAGGCACGTGGTCTTCTCCTGAGGGTATCATCTCGGTCACTCCCTGGGGAATCAGTTAATGAAAATCGAGAAGGTAGGTGAATCCTCAGCTCAAGCCATAAATGGAAGGTATGGGAGGCCTAGAGTAATCATCTCGTGGTACCCTTGTGTGCAGGTCCCCCCCTGCAAGAGCCATGCTGAGCTAAGGTGGTGTCTGATGAAGGATTTATGTCCAGGTTTGACTGAAAAGAAACCACGCCTTGGAGGTTCGAGCACGCCTCTGTTGGGAAAAAAAATTCTAAGTATATATACTCAGTTTTTTTATTTTTGTAAAGATCAATGGTAGAGCAAAGCTCTCAACTGTAAAGTTTTGATGAAGCACTGATTTCTCTGGTTATGTATTGGCACTTGAGACTTCTTGCCTTATGAATGTTAGCCTCTTTCCATCTCTCTCTTTACACTGTGTTAGAACCACTCGGAATTGGAGGATCCAGTCGAGTTGTGTCGTTATAGGATGATGTATGTTGGATCACTGTAATAGTTGCATTGTTTCTAATCAGTTCTTGTATTTTCTCAACACTGAATGACTTGGAATTGGAAGATCCAGTCAAGTCACCTTTTAGTTCCCCGAAACTCTGAACCAAGAGGATCTTGTGTTCTGAGTTTTTCCTCTTCAAGTTGTCGAAAGGCCTGATGCCCAAGGCAGTATTGCTCACTCCCTTTACCAAGTCTTCCATCTTCTCATTTATAATCAACCCACTGACTGAAGTTAGATCATGACCTCTTCTCTTGTTACATACCAGGCCTGGTTTTCTGAGTTAGAGTGATATCTTCCTGGGCCTCTATCCATCCGATCACCCCATTAAAATTATTCGTGACATAAACTGATGGGCTTCGGGCTCTTCTCCTACCGCAATCCAGGTGTGACTTCCGATGCCAACATTTCCAACTAGGTAGTTGGATGTTGCATTTTGACTTATGCTTGAATTTCCTCCTTGAGACCACTAATGAAACATTCTTTATAGAAAGGATCAATTAAGTTCTTTGTACATATAGATAATTTATCAAAGGTTGATTTTATTTTGTTGTTGCGGGTCTATTATTTGTTGTTGAAATTTGTGAATTTTTGTAGCTTGCTTCTCCTAAGATTATTTGTTGCATTGAATTGTATCATTTTGCATGTGTTCTATATCTTCTGATGAGATAATTCCTATGCATGAATCAATGTGAAATACTAGAATATTATCTTCTTTCCCTCATAGGCGATTGTCAAAAATTTCTTTTTTTGTATTTAGAATGAACATCCCTAATGTTTTCATCTAGGAAGAACCTAGAACTATGTCAACGGTATTACAACTAAAAAAATATGCAACATCAAATTGCAATACTAATTTATAGTCATCAACCGATAGATGTAATTCCTAAATTTCAAATTCCTCATTTCCATTAGTGTCTTCCTTTACGAATATACTTGACTTTGGAATTAAAAATTGATTTTTCAAGTTGATGTTAATATAATTTTCTTCACTATTCATAAGAACAACAATGATAATATCCTTTCTTTGAATAGTGCCTTTGAGTTTTAATAGTCCAAATTTGGGCCAAATTACACTACAGAGATTAGAAAATCTTCCTTTCTTCTCTTTATTAAAAACCATTTTTTTTCAAAATATTCCACACAACTTCAAATTGATTTCACCCTATAGGACTTAAGTAATGCATTCAATTTTTAAATTTAAATTTAACTTGGAACACTTTATAACTCTTTATATATTATTTTTCACCAAAAATGACTTCGATTTAAAATAATGATTGACCTTATCTTTTATCCTCCACACTAGGATTATTTTTTCACTTGGACTCTTCTCTTTTCTCTGATTGAACTAAGGGATTAATTTTATAACCCTTTAATTGAACCATGGAATATAATTATGATAATAATATTTGACATTCATAAGAATATATCTTAAGAATGTAAATATTTTCACCCTTTATTTACTTTAACAATAATTATGTTATAAACTTTTAATCTTTCACCTTTTGCCAATATTTTCACATTATTCACTTTTACATGATTCCTCCATGCAAAATTTGATCCACTATGGAATATTTTGATGGACTTGATACTTTTTCACATGTATTTTAAGAACTTGGAACTTCCTAGAAATTGTTGGCATATATTTTTGTTGGTTGTGGATCCTGATTATCTTTTTGATTCATAGGTCTTTTTTCAGTCATGTTGGGACCTCATTACCTGAAAAGGGGGGATTTCCCAGTCAAATATCTCAGCAGAGGGGTCCAGGGAGGGGAGAGAAACATTTTAGCCCCCCTTGGCAAGGGTTTGGGGGCAGTGCCCCTGAAGAAAATTTTTTGGGAAAATTGCCTTGTAAAATATTGTAATTTCATAGTCAATCTGGACCATTCATTATAAGGTCGCATATCTAACGATAGAAGTTATGTTAGGATTTTTTTCCCTAGAAGGAAACCCTCTTTTATGAAGGAACTATATTGCGGATGTGTATGTGAGTGAATATTGTGTTTTCAGAGAGGATATTGTGAGAGAAAGAATAAGAAGTTATAGAAGGTATGTTGTAGGTTATATCCCTTCATTTGTTGGATAATAATAAAGGAAGAACCTGACAATTTCTTTGGTGGATGTAGTCCACACTGGCTAAATCACATATATTTATATATTTATTTTATTGTGTATATTTTGTGTTTTATTTCCACATTTGTTTTATTTTATTGCTCTATGATCTTATTTTTCTAACATTTTTTCTTATTCTTTTCTCACTTTATTTTTAATGCCACTAGAAAAATAAACTTGATCACATATCAACTAAAAAACCAAAAAAATACTAAAAAACAAAAAAAATTATTCTTGTAGTCAATCACATGTTTTGATTGGCTCAATAAAAAGTGTGTTAAGTGGCATTACAATATATGCACAAACTCTCTCAACATTGATCAGTGGAATAATATATGAAGGACAAAATACAAGAGGGTAATTTGTGTACCCTATGTGGCAACAAACATCATCTAAAGATACAATTTGTTTTCAATCAGTGTGTCAAAAATATACAGCCTGAGTGGGCCTAATGGTTAAGAACATGTGTTTCCTCTTAAGAGGTCATAGGTTCAAATCTAGAGGGGGGTAGGGTATGTATACCTTCGTAGACTTTACCAGTCAAATCGTTGGGCAGAGGGGGGTCCCTTGTCCCACAAACAAGGGGGTCTCATACACCAATTTGGTATGTTGGTTTGGTCGTGACCTTAAAAATAGATTATTATTATTATTATATATTGAGTGGGTAGTAGAGGTGAAAATATCCTAGAAACGACAATTCTAGTATATAATCAAGGTCTTGGAAGAGATTAACATTGTTTTGTGTGCCTAATTAGTGGTTACATCTACTATATGTCTAATCTTATTACCAACCACTGTATTTATGGTCAAATTACATGTTGTCGTGAGCTATTGTTGGAAGTGAAGGTAAAATCCATAGGGTAGGATGAAGAGTATCGAAAGGTGGTATTCAAGTCACACAAGCACACACAAGCATTCACCCTTGTGAGTATCAAAAGGCATCACACCTATAGTAAAACACACATCCAACTTAACACACAAAATAAAACAAGAAAAAAAACATTTTATATTAAAGATACCATTGGGTTAACTGTTGTGGACATTATATAGGGTTGGAATATATATTCCAAGGAGAAGGCTATTAAACTTTAAACTTTTACCAAAATTTGTTAAGTGATTAAATCAAATTCAAAACAAAAACATTCACATGCATGGAATTAAGGCCCTATTATTAATTAAGGGAATCAAAGTGATATAGAAGTAAAATTTCAAGTATTACTTAAGTTTTGAGAAGATTATTATGGTAGCTTAGTGGAGCTTATGTAAAGACTCAGGATGTCAAGGATGTCAAGTGCTTCTAACTTGAGTGGTTGGGAGGTATGATTTTATTCTCCCCACCCAAGTTCAATTCCTACAAATATCATGTTGATCTATTAACAAGTATACTTTTGTAATATTCTTGAAACTTGTGTTGTCAAATCACTAAGCTTCTACACAATCCGATTTACTCTAGGTACCATCTTCATAATGAAGGGAAGTTATTAATGGGTTTTTGTGAGCTATGTATTTCATGAAAAAAAATATTAATGGGTTAGCTTGAGTAGTTGAGTGTTGTGAATTAAAAGAAAGACATTGTGGGGTCAAGTCCTTGAGTTGGTTTCTTGTATGGATATTTGTAACATCAAATTCCACTGATCACATTTTCATAACATTGTTTATTCTTTGAGGACATTTGTGTGCAAGTGATCTGGTTAAACATGGTACATTATGATTATCTATTTTTGTTAATGAAATTATGCTATGATTGAATATGGAAATTTGATATGTTATTAATATTGATATATAGTGTTGACAAAAATTATGATGAGGTTTCCTGAGTGTGCAGGAATCATGACATAGTAAGGATGTTGACGGCATCAACAGACCTCCTCAAACTCTGGATTGAGTCCGGGAGTGGACTATTGACTTTGGTTATGAGTACTTGATTTATTACGAATGTGTTATATGATGATTTCAGTTATGGATTTCATGTATATGAGTTATTGATGTCATCTTTATCAGTGGATGAAAACATGGTGACGTTTTCTAATATGACTCACATATGGAGTAAAGGGGTCATACACAGATATCATATGGATGAGGGAGAGGTGTAGCAGCATCCATGTCACAACCCACTAGCACTCTCATCATGACCTGAACTGAAGGTTAACGATTACCTTGTTATTGAGAGGTTCACAATGTCGTGATTGGAGACTGAGACAATCGCTTACGAGGATTTATGAGGGGCACACAATAAGGCGGATTTTTTATTCCTCAATAATCCCTTAGTCTCACACAAGATCGACAAAAAATCATCAGACAACTTCCAAACTAAGTTAATGGTGAGTGTCACCCTTGGAGCATGGAGGTGCTTCTTGAAGGGAACATCGCATAAATAAATTAATGAGTTAATAAAAATATAGAATACCTTAAAGAGTAAAACAATTACCTAGAACTGATAGAAAAGAGAATTTGATTTTATATAAGTTTATTTTGTTTTAGAAAAAGAACATGAAAAAATATACGTCTAAATTTTATGCCTAAAAAAATTATAAAATTGGGTAAAGGGAGCTTTAGAATAATTAAACTCTAGTAAAGATAGAATGAGAATAAAAATCTAGTCATGTGCACAATGTGTGCATGAAATAAATAAATAAATAATTTAATTAAAATAAAATATATTCATGAGAGAATGGGTTGTCAACATAAAGCAGTATCTTAAGATCATCAATCTCTAAATCCTAACTAAGAGAAGAGTCCTAATCAAACTCCAATTGTAAATTAGTTAGGGGTTACAATAAAAGAGAAATTGGGGAACTAAGAGACAACTAAGAGAAATTTTAGGAACTCATTGAGGAGTGTGAGGGAAAATGCTTAATTATTTAAATTAAAAAGGGATTTAACATGTGCAACTTGAGGAAGAAGTTACATGTGTTGGGAGTGAATAATATTTAATTTAATTTTTAAAAATTAGCTAATTGTGCATGAGAGAACAAATGTCAAAGTGAATTTTCTTATAGAAAGAATGGTGAGGAAGAGGAAATTACCCTATTCTTGGATGACTAAAACGCTGATGAAATTTCTATTGACTAAGTTTACTTGTGGGAGTTGGGTTTTGAGCTTGTGCAAGAGGTGGAAGCCTCTCCTTGTGAGGGAAAGCTTTTGCTAGTTGAGATATGTATTTTATGTGTGTGGCCCCTTTGCGGCTCGGGGAGATAAGGGGAAGAATACTACCCCTAGTGTTGGTTGGGAGGTACCGGTGAAGTCTTGGGATTAGTAGGCAGAAGAAAAGTGGACGTGTGAATTTTTAGTTATGTGTTTATTATATGAAATTATCTTATACAATGTATAGTTACTGAGTAGTTAAATCGTAGATGAACATCTTACTGAAATGTTTGGATTCATTCACTTATGAAATTATCTTCTTGAAATCAGATGAGATGTGTATTTTCTCTTATATATTAGTAGTGTTGTGTGCATTTTTGTGAGAAAATCTAGAATGGCCATTAAAATTTGATGGTTTCCATAGTTGAGCTTGTGGTTGAAATGTTTAAGGGTCTAGTAATCTATTTGGCAGGATTACCCTGGTATGCCAATACATTGTTATAGGGTTGAATTTGAACAGTTGACTGGTAAAGTCTATGGAGGTATACATACCCTACCCCCCCCTCTGGATTTGAACTTGTGACCTCTTAAGAGGAAACACATGTTCTTAACCATTAAACCCACTCAAGTTGTAATGTAACAGCTATGATCTCTATTATAATATAACAGAATACATGCCATAGTTAAAGCATAAGGCGATTTCCAGAGTTAGTTTTACTAAGTATAATTGGAGATTCCTACCATTGAATTCTTTATATTTTGGGAAATATTTAAATAAATTCGGTCGACGCTTAGAAATTTTACTGGAATGAATTTAAGACTACACATATTCACCATCTTAAACGTGAATATAATATTAAAGTTGATAAGTGGAAGAGTTTATCATATGGCTATATATATAGTTTATAAATGAAAAAAGAAATATTTAATTATTATTATTTTACTATATAAATTATAATTAAATA
The DNA here is from genome assembly GCA_009831015.1 of Picea engelmannii. Taxonomy (NCBI): domain Eukaryota; kingdom Viridiplantae; phylum Streptophyta; class Pinopsida; order Pinales; family Pinaceae; genus Picea; species Picea engelmannii. Next base: position 21,619 of record ML835298.1, on the reverse strand, counting down.
ATGATTAATTTAATTATATTACTGTTATAATTAATAAGAAAAGATATTACTTAATTATATCTTTAAATACCTGGAATTAGATGCCTAAAATTTAAAACTTCATTTTATGATTATTATTAAAGTTATAATTTTATTTGCTTTTACATTCTTGAATGGATTCAGTGAGGTCCATTACCAATTGCGTCCTTAAGATTTATTCTATGTATAGAACAACTCTAAAAACTTCTTAACAATTGAATTTTTAATGTGCACAAGCAAATGTTCATGTTATTCAATGATTTAATTATTGTGATGAATTAGTGGTATATGTTAAGTTACGCTATTTATTTATTTTATTTTTATTTTTTTAACATTTTTTATGTTCATTATATTCGCTTCGCTTGCTTATTATTATTTATAAATCGGAGGATTCGTTACAATATTATGGGCTTCACTCAGCACTCAGCACCCGTTGAATTAGGTTTCTAGAATTATAATTAGTTAGCTTACTTTAAGTATCATTTTTGGAATGAGGAAAAGTGTTTGGTGGGTTTTTTTGAGATATGTATTTCATCTAAAAAAAATTAATAAAGTGTCATTAAAATATTAGAAAGATGTATCTTCATAACTTTACCTTGACAGGCTTATAATAATAGATATATTATAGTAAACTCTTTTTACCGGGATTAATAGAGTGTCATTAAAATATTAAAAAAAATCCATCTTCATAACTTTACCTTCACAAGCTTATAATAATAAATATATTATAGTAAACTCTAAGAAAAAGAGTTGCTTAAAAGGTATAATTGAAATCCAAAATTGAGATAAAAATAAAAATAAAATAAAAAACAAACAAGCAAGGTAATTTTACCCACAATCACATTGAAGTTAGTATAAAAAGTGTAATAATTAGTAAACCATGGAATCCTTAGGACATGAGATTGTAGAGAAACACAATTTTCGCCTACAAATCATAATCTAGAGTTGGTCCCACAAATTATGGAAAAAAATAAAAAGAGAGACAAAGTGCAATTAGGAAATAACAATGGGAAAATCAATATTTCAAGAAAGAATTTGACAAGATCTTATTAGAAAGAGATGAATAGATTTTTCACCTAAAATATCATAGTAAAAAACTACTTGTACGTCAAAAGATATGAAGCAATGTAATCACAAATTATAACATTAGAATCAATATCTCGAGAATAAATTATTAGAAAATGATGAAGAAATTTTCCATCTAAGGAACCTTAATTGAAGATTGCTTTAATAAAATAAAAAATTTAAACATAAGAAGCTAGGGAATCAAAGTCTTAAAAATAAATTCAACAAATTAGAAAATGATGAAGAAATTTCTTCTTAAAAAATCATAATTAGAGCTTGCTTACACAAATTAAGAAGACAAAGAATGATAAGAATCACTATAGGAAAATCCAAATCAATAAATCAACAAGGAAGCATTGATCAATAAAGAAACAATGACCGATCCAATTGAATTTGAGAAGTCATTAAATGTAAAAATCCAAACCATGGAGAAAGGAACTAATACATAACTAGTCAACATCAATAATGAACAATCATAAATATGCAAATCCAATTGAAATAGGGATGTTTTCAGACATCAAAGTCTTATGAACCAATACATCATCACAAGTATCAAAAGATGAATTGTCAAAATAAAGACATGAGATGCCTTGTTGTCATCCTTTTTATAATAATCATTGTATTATTTAACAAACTAACAAAAGACAAATTCCATATTGGAAGATAAATGAAAATATTAGTATATTGAAGAGAAGCTTGAGTGTGGAATATTATCATTTTCCAAATCAAAGAAGTCATTGTCACATAGTTTTTCTAAAATATGAATTAGGGAGTTCTGACGTAGGGACCCTTTTTAATTGAACTTTGAGAAATACCCCTTTTATATAATTTTTGTTGTTTTGACTTAGAACCTTGGCATTTGTTTAGTAAACCTTTAATTGAATATTAAACAATTATTTTGAACATTTTAAGATCATCATTGATACCCCTTCAAACTTGAGAAGGTTCTTTGATTTCTCCTTTAAAGTACTTTTCAATATAAACATAGTTACCAACCTGATGAAAACCCTTTGTAGTTCTCCTATTTTTGAAGTCACATTTAGTGGTTGTTTAAATAGCCATATCAAAAAGTGGTGCTACTAGTAGCACCCTTTTTTTCAAAGTTAAAATTACAAAAAAATTGCAACCATGATCTAAAGTTACAAATAAAAACCTCAAAACTGGCCCCTGAATCGAAAAGTGGTGCTCCTAGAATCATCGGGTTTTTTTTTTTTCAGTATTAAAATTAAAATTTGTTTGAAATTGTGACCTTAACAATTAATACCATTCCAAATAAAAACCTTAAAATTGACCCCTCAAATTAAAAGTGGTGTTAGTAGTAGTACCCCCCTTTTTAGGGGTTAACATTACGACGTGTTTGACACAGTGACCTTAGTAACCAATGTCATTGTGAACCGAAACCTCGAAATCAATATTCAAATCAAACCTTGGTGCTACAATTAGCACATTTGTTATTCGTTTTGAGCTTAAAATTACAACATTTTTTAAACCAAGGCCTAAAAACTGAAAATGTTGTAAACAAAATCATAAAAAATGAGGGGGGAAACAATAGAATGAAAAAATAAATTAATTAAGCAGGTAAAAAATAAAAAGAAGAAAACAAATTTTCTTGTTTTATATATATATATATATATATATATATATATATATATATATATATATATAT